>JASDQU010333957.1:0-12840 GCA_032191745.1 Picea mariana
CCTAGACATATCTAGGGACTTGAATCTCTTGGTCCCAGACCAAGACACCCATGCCCCAGGCATGGGTACCCTGGACCCAGTCCAGGGGCCCTAGACATATCTAGGATCTTTAACGTCTTGGTCCCAGACCAAGAAACCCGATGCCCCAAGCATGGGTACCCTGGACCATGTCCAGGGGCCCTAGATATATCTAGGGGCTTTTATCTGCTTGGTCCCAGACCAGGAACCCTATGCCCCAGGCATGGGTACCCTGGACCATGTCCAGGGGCTCTAGACACAACTAGGGTCTTATAACAGCTTGGTCCCAGACCAAGAACCCCAGTCATATACTGGGGGCCCTAAGAAGGGTCTTTTTCCATGGCACTGACTGTTTGGTCCCAGACCAAGTACCCTAGGAGTGCACTGGGGGCCCTAGATCTCGTCTAGGGTCTTAGCCATCCTCCAGGAGAATGGCTCTTGCAGCTGCTGTAAATTTAACACTTAGCAATAATATTGATTGACAAAACATGAAAACTTGGATATTTTAATGGAAATCGTGCCCACTATGGGCTTCCTGCTTGTCCTCTGTTTTAGGTTCCAAGGCTGCTTCTTCAATTTCCATATCTCCTTGAATCTGCTGAACTGTGTCTTACTCCATGGCAACTTCCCCGAGAGAGCTAACTGAGACTTGAGGAGGAGAAGTCCTGGAATGTGGGCTTCTGGCTAGATCTGGAATCAATTGTAAATGCATGTCGTGTTCTTCTGTGAGCTTCTCCATTTGATTACCTTGTATTGCCGCCCTTGCTTCCAATTCTGCATTTCTAACCATCTGAGCTTCTAATTTGGAGTACACCTATTGTTAAGGTGGGATACTGCAACTTGAAGACCTTCAATCTGGCGCACCACTCTCCCTAATACATTGTGAATATCTACAATTTCACATGGACCACGTTAGCTAGTGTGTCGGTGTCCATGCATGATGACATAGAGGAAGCTCACTGTAGTAGAGTCCTTATGGAGATGAAAAGAAATCCACCCAGAATGCTGAGGATTATGAAATCAAAATACCCGAATTGCAAAAGCTCAGCAAATTTACAAGATAGAACAAGCAGAATGAGAGTCAAACTGCATAACCTCCACCCAAAATACCTCCAGCAAACAAAGATAACCACTAAATTGTAAAGGGGCCCAAATTGCCATGTAACAGGCCTAAGATCTACTAGTCTCAGCGAGGCCAAACTGCATAACCACCGCCCAAAATTCTTCAAACGAACACAAACTTCCACTGCATGCACTTGCTGCTGAACAAGACAAAGCTCAATAGGTCTCTACGAGACCACGAAACAAACCACTGTGAGGTTGCAAGCAGGATTGACAAAATATGGAAACACCTTGGACGAACTAGAGATATCTGACCTTTACTGTGAAAGGCTATCACATTGCCCATAATAGCACTACTTTTTCCAGGCATGAAAGCATCAGAGAGAAGTACGGGGGCGCTGTGGGCTATTAAACTCTGATTCATGTGACATAATGAACCTTGCCACTTGTCTAGTAATTCGAGATGCATTAGAATGCCATTTCTAATGTTTAGAATGTGAATATTCTTGGGAGATAATCAATGGAAGAGACCCCCCCAATTTTTGCTCAAGAAGCCTTGATTCAAATGTGCTCCCTTATTTGCCATTGAGTCCGCTTGACTGTTGAGAGATTGAAGGATTTGATAAAACTCAATCGAGTCAAAATACTTGCAATTATTTGGATTCTTACAATCAATCTACCAAGGCATGACAACTTAGAGGAAGWCAAGTCYCTCATTTGGTGAATGATGGTCGAGTCTCCAATGACTAAGAGATTCCTGATTTTCCTTGCTATGAGAATTTTAATTGCTTGATATAGAGCTAAGGCTTTCGGATGATTCTTAGAAGTTACTTCCAAGCTCCAAGCATAGGTCAATTCACATTGSCCCTCGAGATTGTGAACAACCCCCACCACCCTGGGATATCACAGGTTTTTTAATAAAGGTTAGATTGAATTTTTTTTGGCCATGGAGTTTTCTCCAACTTCATCTTAAACAGAACTTATTCTGCTTGTTATCTCCAACTTCGCCCTCCTCCTATCGCCCATTTTGGCAAGTTGTAATTTCCAGTCCCATTGACCTATTTATTACTCAGTGGACATTAATATAATTTCATTTCTTCTTCCTCTAGAGTCTAAACTTTGTCAAAAAGAAGTTTTGATCATCTGTTACTAGCCTAGGAATTATCACCAATAGCTTCTCTTTTGGTTGTTAGCGGTTACTGTTTATTTTTTCTAACAGAGTGCTAAAAAGCTAGTTACATGTTCCTTTATTTCTTGCTAAAGAGAAACCCTTTGCCTGGAATTTATCAGTAGTTATTGTATCCCATTCAAAAATTTTGAATTCTCTTATCATACCTCCCTGATGGAGGAGTCAGTGTTCTTGTCTTCTTTGAGACAGACAATTTACAACTTAAAGCAACACAGCTTCTTCTATGTCAACACTTTCACTAATTGGTTGGTTATATCTTGTTCTTTGGTATAAAGCTATTGTATAAGATCTCAGTTAAATTACTAAGTCAGTTTCTGTTTCCTTCTTGTTACTTCTATTACCTAAAGTCTCTTAACTCCTGACCTTTAGCCTATTTTTGATCTACTTTAGTCTTCTGTAATTTTCAGGACCTACTTGATCAGTTTCTTTCCACTATAGCACTACTAATTTCAAAAAAATACTCATGATTGACCCAAGTTTGATTAAACTTCAATGGCACATTCTTATGAATGTAGGGTGGATTTATCTGTAACATAAAAGGCCATTTTTTTCAATTCAGATTGCTTTATAATTATAAATTCAACCATCAGACCTTTCCAAATGAATTACCAACAAAGAAATTTATCCAATTGTTCTGCATAAATGAGAATGCCCTTCTTTCTGTTATTCCAAGTTACAGTACATTCTTTAAGAACATTCACCATTCACCATCTTAAGCTGGAATAAATTCCTCTACGAATCCTGTAGCTCAGTTTAAAAAATAACTAGTCTTCTTTTTTCTTTTGTAAGTTCTAAATTAAGTTGAAGATTCTTTGGCTGGAATGATCTCCATTCTATAGAAACCTTTTGCTGCAAAGAGTTGGTGCTGCAAACATTGATAATACAAAGTTTCTTATTGGTTCCTTTAACTAGAGTATCCACTCTGATTCAGAGACCAACTTATGAAAACCTATCACTTTTTGGAGATTTATATTCAAACATGATCTCCAAGTTTCAAGGGGGCCTGTAAATTCACAGCTTAGTTCCTTGAGTCAACACTACTGTTGACCGTGTCTCCAATTTTCCTTCTCGGAGTTTTGGATTTTGGGTTAGTTCTTAACCCAAGAATATTCCAAGAGAAAAATGATGTTTAAAGATGTTTTCCCATACTGTGGCAGCTATCCTTGTATTCAAGCACTGATCAAGTACCTACCTCTATTTTATTCCTGGGTTGTTCTGAGAATGACTGTTCTTTTAGTCTTTCTTATTGTTTTCTCATAAGCTGTGCCATTGTCAAGTTTCCTCTGTTTTAATTTTTCTGGTATTTACACTGTCTTGGATTGAGCATTGAACCAAATCAACACCACTATCTTATTCAGACTCTGATGTAAGTTAACATTAGCAGTTTACTTTTCCAACTTTAAAACTTTAGAAACTACTTATTTATTTAAAAATGCATCTTATATTAAATTACTGCACAAAAAAATACATCAAGGTGTACAAATCAATGAGCCAGGCCTCCTAAGATAGGCGAGGAGCACTGGCATATCCACCTTAGCCCTAATCTTAAGATTTTTACATCATTATGGAAAATGCCAATTCTGCTCTGAATATTTTAGTCTAACCCAACTGAAAATAGGAGGCATACCGATTGAATGTATGTCGACATCTCCTTCCCACAAAAAGGAGATTCCTGTCAGCCTTAAGGTGTTCCATAAACTATTTAAAAGGGAGAAACTAATTTTTTTATAATTTCCTCCTAATTTTAGATCTCAAGGAATGATAAAGTTGAAAAACAGCATTTGCATCTATTTTATTTATTTTTTATTTTTTTAAAGTGCTTCCTTCAAATTCAAGAGAAGCATTACAACTGGCACTAAGAGGGTGGGCACCACAAAAGGCCTGCTTGTCTGAGTGAAATGGGCCTCGAGGGGAGAGCCACTGAACATAAGCAATTTTGTTGGGCTAAGTTTCCACAACTCAGGCTACTTTTCTGTCAAAATCACCCAGGCTTGCACTTGACCCTAACTGCTTATTCATGACTCTGGGAGAATTGAATCTTGGTGGGTGGCCTGACATTGGCATGCCACTGTCTTCATCACTGAACCATTGCCCCACCAGCATATCTGCATCTAATTACTGAATAAAGTTATAAACAATATAATATAGATAATAAGCTTTCTACATTATCTGTTAGAAAGCTCATAGTTGCAAGGCATGCTTAGTTTCTTGTAGGTATTCAAATATTTGGATGTCTCTTTATCTAGTTCCTGATTTATTAAAGCTTTTCGCTACCCCAAAAGGATGCCAGTCTGGTCAAAAGTTAAACCAAGACTTAACTTTTTATCCGTGGTCCAGGCACCCCAAATATATGGCCTTGTTCTGAAATTTCGAATTATGTAGTGACATCTGAAATGATGTACTAAACTTTGAATTTAGTGTGTTTGAACTAGAAATTCCTATTGGTCTTTATGATTTATCTTAGTTTGTATTGAAATTCAGTGTATGATGTGATTCAGATTTGTTTCAAAAACTTTCATTATTATTTAAAAGCATGTAATCTCTTGGTACTGTTCAGTATAAAAACATTAGGATTTTATTTCTTATAGTTTTCAGGTCACTGTATTTCCTGTAGCTCACTTTGAGGAAACTTACTAACTTCCTAAAAAGGATTAGACACTATAATTTGTAACTTTATCTGCCAAACCTGTTGACAATGGGAGCATATCTTTTCTCTTTTACAACTGGAACATCTGTCTGATGTATGTTTGCATTATACATCTCATACACTTTGGTGAATTGGATCTGTATATAGTCTTGCTATTTTATAGCCCCTTTCAGGTTTTACATTGTAGTTAACTGATGGGTTTGCTGTTCTGGGATTTCTTGCCTTTTGTTGAAGAATTCTACTCTGCAATTTTCTGGCAAAGCAAGGGCACTCCAATGTCCCGGGAATCCAAGGTTGAAGAGTAAGTCGAAAGTATGGATGTCAGTACAACAGGCAAATACGAAGTCTAAGGTTAGTGTCACCCCTCTCAATCTCGAGGATGCAAAAGACCCCCCTCTCAATTTGTACAGGCCCAAAGGGCCCTACACAGCAACTATTGTCTCTGTGGAGAATCTTGTTGGTCCAAAAGCACCAGGAGAAACTTGTCACATTGTTATTGATCATGGAGGAAATGTTCCGTATTGGGAAGGCCAGAGTTATGGGGTCATCCCTCCCGTAAGTACATAATTTTTGGTTTTGCCATTCATTTCACCTCATTATCTGTGAATATGCATATATTTTTGAAATTATATTGTTGTTGATATCATCTTTCTCTACAGGGTGAGAACCCAAAGAAACCTGGCACACCCAATACTGTTCGTCTTTACTCCATTGCTTCAACAAGATATGGAGATTCCTTTGATGGGAAAACAGCAACTTTGTGTGTCAGAAGAGCTGTTTACTATGACCCATTGACTGGAAAGGAGGACCCCTCCAAGAATGGAATTTGCAGCAACTATCTCTGTGATAGCAAGTCAGGAGACAAGGTTCAAATTACAGGTAGAGATCCTATGAATTCTGAGCTCTAAATTTTCAGAAGTTGAGAGAACAGATATCTTAAACCTCTAACATAGAGATCCCATAATTATCTGCAGGTCCATCTGGAAAAGTAATGCTTCTACCAGAAAATGATCCGAATGCAACCCACATAATGATAGCCACTGGTACGGGAATAGCTCCTTTTAGGGGATACCTACGGAGAATGTTTATGGAGGATGTTCCATCCTTCAGATTTGGAGGACTTGCTTGGCTTTTCCTGGGAGTTGCTAACACTGATAGTCTTCTCTACCATGATGAGTTTACAGAGTATACAAAGCAGTACCCTAAGAACTTTAGATATGATACTGCACTGAGTAGAGAACATAAGAACAAAAAAGGGGGCAAGATGTATGTGCAAGACAAGATTGAGGAGTACAGTGATGAAATTTTTGAGCTTCTGGATAAGGGAGCTCATATCTACTTCTGTGGATTGAAGGGCATGATGCCTGGAATTCAGGATACCTTAAAAAGAGTTGCAGAAGAGAGAGGAGAAAGTTGGGATGAAAGATTTTCACAGCTTAAGAAGAATAAGCAGTGGCATGTAGAAGTTTATTAGTCATTTTGTAGAGCTTAACATCATCCTTCTGGGGCAATCTCCATTAATCCTTGACCGAATTGATAGTTATTGTTTTGTGTCTTTTTGAGAATATCAATACAAGATTCTATATGCAAGGCTCAACTATATTTACTTTGGCATCACTATGTGGAACTTGTGAAAAATATTTGTTGATATTAAAGTTTTGGCCTTATAATTGCAGAGGCCACATTTTTTGCAGTCCTTGCTAATGTTCTTCAGTTCCAAGTGCAAATGCTATTGAAGAGAATGAAAGGCAATAATTTGAATTTGAAGTATTCTGGAAATATGCCTTTTTATTTGTCTATGGGAATGTTTTGTAGCAATCTATATTTAACCCCGGTTGACCCGAAATATGCATTTTCCATCCTGATGCATTTTTCATGTTGGCAGATTATTAGTTCCTTTTGACTGGATGAATTAGGTGGTCTTTGCCATTAATTTAAGAACAAATAAATGAATGTGTTTCTCCGCTTGATTTTTTATGGAAGTTGATTCATTCTTTTGCAGAGCTGTGCCTAGTGTGAATTAATAATATCCTTTTTTTGCATAGTAAATGTGAAAGCAAGTCATTAAGAAGGTTCTCCCTTTTAGAAAATCCAAAAAGAAGACATGCAATAAAATTTTAAAGAGTCTCTGCCTTCTGTTTTGATGCATACTCCAAGTTTGTTGGAGATTTCAACATTTCCCCCTTGATATTTGGTAGACCCATTAAGCTTTCCCATCTTTTAATTCAAGTAATGTTAGAGCATATACTCTAATACATGTACACTCAATGTTTACGAGGTACATAGATTAATAAATATTTGATGGCAAGTTTAGCTTCCAGGCTTGGGTCCTGAGAGTAAATCATCGTTTGCCTTTCTTCTTCTTACAAATAATTTGGAGAGCAAGTGAACATGTTTTTTGACATATGGCTGAGAGTTCAAATGTTTACATGAATTTTCCAGGGTAGCAACGTATTGTTTTTCTCACAGATAATTGGTGAATTATCCTTATCCACTGGGTATGATGGTTGGAGCTTAACAAGGTTTGCAGGCACGTCTTTGTAGCTTAAGTTACTCTTTTTACCACTTTTAATGGTTGTTAGAGGTCGTCCTCAGTGGGCCAAGAATTGAAGATATGTTAAGGTCTTTGAATAAAATTCAACAAGTCAAATAGGGCACAGATCCTCCAAACAATTGCCAAAGGTTGCATGAAGAAATTAGATGAAACTCCAAAGTTAGAGATCAAATGTGGAAAATTGAAAGAGATCGTGGATTTCATGGTCAATCATGCCTGGACATATCTATTCTTGGGAATCTGACCTCCTGAACCAAAACATCGATGATGGATTGAAGCACTTTGGCAGATCCAGGGGAAAATAGACCCGAAGCTTTTCTTGTACAAATTTTCAAAAACAAAGAGGAAAGAAAAAAGATCTTTGAATGTTAGTCTGCACATGAGATATTGGAATGTTGGTTTTGATCCACAACTAGAAGATTCTTGAAGGTGCCAGTCTGGGTGAGACTGTATTGTCTCCTGCTGGAGCTCCAGGATGTGAGAAATTTAACGAGAATTGGAGATATAACTATGCCAAGGGTTTTTGTTTGCAGTAGATTTTGAAAACAAAGAGGAAAAAGAAAAGATCTTTGAAGGTGAGTTGTATTTCCTTAACACTGTTGGTCTGTTCATGAGATATTGGAATGTGGGTTTTGATTCACAACCAGAAGATTTCTCAAAGACCCCAGTCTAGGTAAAGACTGTATTCTCTTTTCGTGGAGTTCTGGGATGAGGAATTTTTAATGGCTATTGTAGATCTACCTGGTAAATTCCTCAAATCTTCAGAAATAACCAAAGAAATGTGGCTGACAACATATGGAAGATTCTGCACATAGCTTGATTGCATTAAGCCGCAGATTCACTCATCTTAAGTCATTGCCATGAATTTCATTAGGAAAAAGCTACTCGGCCCTTATGCTTAATATCCCATTCCTGAACTAAGACAAGATGGTAGCTACTCCTCTTGAATCTTGATGTTTCTAAGACAAGATGGTAGCTACTCCTCTTGAATCTTGATGTTTTAGAAGTTCATTTTTACAAGGATTCTTCTTCAGGGCCATGGATAATAATTATGATTAGAATTCACAGTGGTGCATTTGACAGGCCTATTGATGGAAGTTGGAACATATGCTTGCGTAGGTAACCTCTTTCCCTAAAATCGGTTTTTCCATTTTTTCTGTTTGGGAAATAAAATACTTTGCAGTAGATCTGAACCTTGGTCTGTTAAAGTTTTTGAATGTGGCAGTGAGATTTAAACCTCTGCAGTCTTTTCTGTTTTGAAGAACTAATATGGGTTCATTGTATTCAGCTCCTAGGTCTGTTATCACCTGGAAGCACATGATAGATGTGGGTGTTGGTGTCATGATGTGAATTACTGTGGGTTGTAAGGTGTGATTCTCTTCAACCACTCTGATAAGGAGTTTAATATAAAGGCTGGAGATCGGATTGCCCCTTTTGATTATTGAGAAATTTCTCACCCCACAGGTGCTGGTGGTGGATGATTTGGATTGCACCTTTAGAGGGGCAGGTGTGTTTGGGTCTATGGGGTTTAAATGTAAATTGCTAATCGCAGTCTTGTAAGGGCTCTTAACACTTTACAATTTGAGATTCTTGATGGAAAGATGTACTCGCTTATCTTTTCCTAAAGACTGAAGCACTTGCCTCAAATATTTAGTACCGTATGTATGAAAATTGAATATTGCAATATTTGCACATTAACACCTAAGCCCCTTGTAACTATCACAGCATCAAATGTATGATCATCCTTCTAAACAAAAAGCTCCCCTCCCCTAGATGCTTTTGTCCAATGCACAGAAAATTGAACACAATCACTCCAGGCAGAAATTAAAGAGCCATGGACTGCTTTAGTTGAGTTCCTAGAAGATTATTTTCCTAAGATTGTTTACTAATAAGACCTGTTACCCCTCAAAATGCATGAACATGTTTGAGATATTATTTCCAGCAGTGCGATCCTTGTTATTATGATGATTTTCTGCTGGTGGCAGAGACAAATTGACATGAGTGATCTTTTGGGAATTAAAAAAGCATTGTACTAATCAAGATGATTTCATTTAGCCACTTTAAAAGGGACAGTGCTGGTTTATAACATGAGGATGTTGACAATACAGTATAAGCATTGCATTGCATGACAGTGTTTTGAACATAAATATATGGTGACTGTCATTGATCCAGTGCCTCCATCAGAAACGTGTTCTATGCTTTCTCAAAGGGGGGCCCTCAAGACAGTGATGATTTTGCGAGCTTTGAAAAGAACACTGAAGGCCGATTGCCACAGGCATTGGTTGATATCACTGTCTATGTTCGTCTGGACTAGGAGTTCAACCCTCAAAGGTGATTAGGAGACCCAGTGAAAAGCATTTGCAGGATCATCAGGAGCTTTTGTATTACATTGAAGAAGGATTCTATTTTCAGTAGAAGAGGACCTAATTCCCAAGGAAATCCAGGCTTATTTCATACTATTCTGGGCACATTTTTAATGTAGATGTTGTCCACATGTACTGCATTGCTCCCAGTACCGTTTCAGACCTGTGTGCACTTATTTATGACAGCAGTTAGCAGAATAATAATGATAATAAACAGTAGTGAGATGAACCTGTTTGTAGACCAGAACCTATGCATGAGGATTGATGTGAAATCTGGAAGGGATAATGGCCAGTGTGTAAGGCACCTTGAATTGAATGGAAACATATTTAGTCTTAAGTTGCATCACCAGCAGAGAAGGCGCCTCACTATAACAGGTTACATATTGTTTTCAGATGTCGATGGAAAACCAAATTCAAATCAATTGAGGGCTGCTAAATAAAATCAGCACATACAGGATTTGAATGTTCAGCTTAAGTTTTTTAATGCCTAGCAATCAAAATGTGTAAGGTTTGGTTCTTTACCTTAAAAACTACCTTAGTTCAGCATCAGTCCAAATAACAGAAGAAGGTATGCTTTTTATTGGTATAATGAGCGGCATATACATCAAGAAGTGCGGCCTTGACATGGTCAATTGATCTTTGATGAACACCGAGCATATGAAGTTATTGAAGTGAATTTTTAGGTCAGAGAATATTAACATAATTAGTTTGAATTCATGCTTCAAGGAGAAATGCATCCTGTTATCGTAGGATTTGTACTTGTGCAAAGCCCCATCACAAGTCCCCAAATCTTGTGTAACAATGGGAGATCCTACCACTGTCACCTTAGTAAGAACTCCCCTCGTTTTAGTGATGGAAGAGGTCCACCACAAGAGAGGCTTCCTTGGTGACCTCAAGGGATCAAAGTAGCAAGTATAGTAGCCAATCCTATCGCCCCCTCTCTTGATCACCGATAGATTAAGCCTAGGTCAAGGTAGAAAAGAGGTTGTGAAGGTGATTTGAGTACCTGCCCAGAACAAGAACACTTTGCAGCAAATATTCAATCACTTCCAAGCTAGAGTAAGCAATTAAGACTTCTTAAGGCACTAGACAATAGTAATTGCTAATGGCTGCTGCAAAATTGTAGCGGTATACCAGTCTTATAACAGCAATATAATTTTTTAACAGCAACAAGAATAAGAGCTCATAATTTCAACAATTAACCATGAAAATTAAGCATGCATCACGTAGAACATTATCCAATTGTTTAAGAGAAATTCTGAGTGAGTTAACCACCTTTACAAGAATATATGCAGCAAAACAAAGTGTTATCAGGTGGCTGTAGCAATCTTTATTAACAACAGCAAGTTATTGGACAAGTTTGCAAGTGTTAGTGTTAGTAGAGAGCTTAAGAGAGTAAAAGAGAGATTTTAGAGAAAAACTTTCACCACAAGAATGCTTTAGAGATCAGTGCCTTAGGGCTATGGAGTCTTTATAACAGCAAATGCAACAAGGCTTGAAGGTTGAACTAGTAGAAACCAAGAGGTAGGGTTTAAACTTTAAACTCTAAGTTGCTAGCACATTAGGGCCTTAGGGTTTATACCTTGAAGARRAGGATTGCTAGAGTGCAAACACATTTGGGCTCTAGCAATCGTTTCCCCCTTCTTGATGTTTCAACTAGATCAAAGATCAAACATCTAGGACTAAAATCCTAAAGTGCTARCACTTTAGGGCTTTAGGATACTAATAGCCCTAGCAAGAATACKTCACCAATTTTCGACAAAATCAACCTTGTGAGAGGAGGACGCACTTATGCTCCTCTCTTAGGGTTTCACCAAGCAAAACATCTAGCATAAAATAACAAAATTCACCATGAAACATAATAGCATAAAGATAAATTGCATAAAATTCACTTACTTTAGCCAAGATATCATGAGACAAAACCCTAATTGCAGAAAACTTCCTCCAAAATCAACAAACCATTCACAAGTGATCCTCTCCAAGCATAGTGCACTAGATAGAAGAAGACTACTAGCCCTTTAGGGTGAAATTTTCAGAAGTGTAGCATTCACAAATGTGAAGAAAATGTGATAATAAAATGAAATGTGAGGGTGGCCTTTTTATATGAGGCCATCCTAATACAATTTGTTCACTTAATTTGTCAATGACATAAAACAAGTGGGGTCGACCCCTTAATTTGCCTCTACATGATGCCAAAAATGAAAAATATGTTAAATTTAGAGATGCTATTAAGTTTTCAATTTACTAGACAATAATAGCATAAGGAGGATCACTGAGAGAAACACAAACACAAGGTATACACAATTTTATCCTGGGAAACCCTCATGGGGGAGAAAACCCAACAAAAACTTCCTTAATATAGATTGCCAATACAATGCCAAGATAAAAGACCAAACACTAGAAAATATCCACGACTGAGCAATGCACCTCTCTCTTCTCCTTCTTCTAATTGCAACTTCCTTCAAACCTGCACACTAGATGAGTGACTTGAGTGAGTGTATGAGTGAGGCGCTAGCCCCTCTTATTTATACTAGCTGAGGAGCGTTAGGGTTGTGTCTTTTCATAAAGTAGGGCCGACTTCTTCAACTAGTGGCTAAAACCACTTTAATTAGCCCTAGGGGCCGACTTCTCAATTAGCATCATGTAAACATGGTTTGACCAATGCACAATAGGGGATTTGGTCATACATAAGTCCTGACATGATCAATCCACAAAAGGGGATTGATCTATTTAATAATAACTCAATTATAATTAGAATATACTTCACAATTATAATATTTCAACACTCCCCTTTAAAAGAAGGGTATTCTACAACATCATCAGGAGAGAGAGAGGGCAACAACATCATCAACATCTGGATCATTGACTGGCATATCTATAAATCATCGGAAGTTTTTCTCATCATCAATAACATCATCTTTCACAACATGGAGTTGGAGTAGCATCATCATCATCTGCATCAACATCAATTAGCATAATGCAACATCAACACCATCATTAATAGCAC
>JASDQU010333958.1:0-11851 GCA_032191745.1 Picea mariana
CCTTTGCTCTCTCCTCCAAGCTCTCTCCTCCAAGCTCAAGATGAAAGAATGAGGAGAATAGAGGGGAAAGAGCTCTTTTATTCTCCTCATTCTTTTCCCTCAACCCTAAGCCTAAGCTAGGCCCCACCCTAACTCCAAAAATTAAAAAAAAAATTGAACTTTTGCTTGAAGATGCGGATCCCCTTGAAGCGTGCGCATTTTTCCTTGAAGCGCCCTCTGAAGCGCGCTTCAGAGGGGACGCTTCCAAATTGGCAGGAATTGCATTTTCTAAGGGCGAATCGCGCTTCCAAATTTTGAGTTGCGCTTCAGAGGAAGCTTCCAGGACGCACCCGCCCGGATCGAGCTTCCGGGCTTCGAAGCGGGGGGGGGGGGAAGCTTCCGGTAACCCTGGCTGCAACACCTGCTCGCTCTCTCAAGTAGCGTCCTCTACTAGAAGCCCTCTCCATCTGATCAAACACTCTCTGATGACCCTGCTCCTCAGTTTCCACTCCCGGAACTCCAAAACCTCCTTCGGCACCAACTCCAACTGTCCCTCCTCATCCAATGGGGGAAGCTCCTCTGATGTGCTAATGAATTGTCCCACTGCCTTTTTGAGGCAAGATACGTGGAACACGTTATGAATCTTGCTCCCCTCTGGAAGCTCTAACTCATAAGCAACCTCGCCTACTCGACGCATGATCCTGTAAGGGCCATAAAATCTAGGCTTGAGCTTCTCGGCCCCACTCTTCTTCAGAGATGACTGTTTGTAAGGTTGGAGTCTCAAGAAAACCAAATCCCCAACCTCAAAGTTGCGCTCTATCCTGTGCCTGTCCCCACTCATCTTCTGTCGGTTCTATGTAATCTGCAGGTTCTCTTTCAGCAACTTGAGAATCTCCTGACTCTCTATGATCCAATCCTTGGCCTAGGGAGCTCTACTTTCCCCGAAAACCAAGTCTACCAAAGTGGGAGCATCATATTCGTACAATGCTCGGAAGGGTGTCATACCAATGGACATGTGGAAGGTGGTGTTGTACCAATGCTCTCCTAGATGTAGCCACTTTACCCGTGTTCTCTGTTGTCCACCTACATAGTTCCTCAAATATCCTTCAACCCACTTGTTGACAATCTCGGTCTGTCCATCTATCTGAGGGTGATAGCTAGTGTTGGGTGTCAGCTCTGTCCCCACCAACCGAAACAACTCTCTCCAGAATGTCCCCATGAACCGACTATCCCTGTCACTGACGATGTTCCTCGGCAACCCATGAAGTCTGAAGACATCCCTGAAGAATAGCTCGACTACCTGAACTGCGGTGTACTCTGTCAGTACGGCATAGAAGTGAGCAAACTTGGTCAATCTGTCGACCACTACATAGATACAGTCCTTACCCTGGACCTTTGGTAGGCCTGTGATGAAGTCCTTTGATATACTCTCCCATTTCTGCTCTGGAATGGGGAGTGGCTGAAGTAGCCCTGCTGGAAGAGCATGCTCTGACTTGTTCTGCTGGCAAGTCACCCACTCATTGACGTGTCTCATAACATCCTGTTTGAGGCCCTTCCATGAGAACCTCTCCCTGATCTGTCTGTAGGTTTTGAAAAACCCATGATGGCCTGCTAATGGTGAATCATGAACTGTTGTAAGGATCTTCTTCTTGAGCCCCGAATCTGGCACCAAGTAGACTCTATCCTTGTAGAATATGACATCGTCAATGACCCATACTTGTCATCCTGTATCTATCCATCCATCACCTCACAAGCGAACTTGTTCTTGGAATATTCCACTAATAAGTGGGATTTCCAATCTGCTGAAATCTCCATCAAAGAACAGGCTACAGGTCTCCTCGATAGTGCATCAGCCACAATGTTCTTCTTCCCCTTGACATACTCTATGTCAAAGTCGAATGCATGTACCTTCGTCACCCATTTCTGTTGGCGCTCACTGAGGTCCTTCTGCTCAAGGAAATACTTCAAGCTGTTGTGATTTGTCTTGACCACGAATTTGCTGCCCACCAAATATTGTCTGAATTTGGCCAAGGCACGCATGATTGTCAACATCTCCTTGTCATAAATGGAGTACAACCTCTCGGGTTGACTGAGCTTCCTACTCTCGAATACAATGGGGTGTCCTCCCTACATCAAAACTGCCCCGATACCCTTGCCGGATGTGTCACACTCTAGTACAAATGGCAAGCTGAAGTCTGGTAATGCCAACACTAGACAAGTGCTCATGACTTCCTTCATGTGATCAAAGGCTTTCCGTGATTCCTCAGTCCAGATGAAAGCCCCATGCTTGGTAAGATCCGTCGACGATGCTCCAAGCTGAAAAAAACCCCGGACGAACCGCCTGTAATAGCTGCACAACCCGAAGAAACTCCTCAACTCTGTTACGTCCCTGGGCGTTGGCTAGTCCAGAATGGCCCTGATCTTTTCCCGGTGCACCTGTACCCCCTGTGCACTGATGATATGGCCTAAGTAAAGCAGCTCCGTCATACCGAACTCACACTTGGACTTTTTGGCATATAATGACTGTGCCTTCATGATGCTCAATACCTCATCCAAGTGCCTCATATGCTCCTTCCATGTCTTGTTGTAGACCAAGATGTCATCGAAGAAAACCAAGACTGATTTCCTCAATTGATCCCTGAATATGTGGTTCATGCAAGACTAGAACGTAGCGGGTGCATTGGTTAGCCCAAATAGCATAACCAGGAACTCGAAATGTCCAAAGTGACATCGAAATGTCATCTTCTCTATGTCCTGCTCTCGGATGTTGATCTAGTGATACCCAGAGTGTAGATCAATCTTTGAGAAGAAAACTGCCCCATGCAGTTCATCCATCAACTCGTCAATGCATGGGATAGGATATTGGTTCTTGATGGTTTTCTTGTTCAAGGCTCGATAATCAATGCACATCCTCATGGTGCCATCCTTCTTCAGAACTAAGACAACTGAAGAAGCGAATGGGCTATTGCTCGGTCTGATGTGTCCCATCGCTAGCAATTCCTTGATTGCCTTCTCTATCTCATCCTTGAACCTCCTAGGATGACGATAGGGGGGGGTGATCATCAGTTTCGCCCCCTCTTCCAACTTAATGGTGTGCTCAAACCCCCTGTCAGGTGGTCTCCCTGGTGGAATCAACTCAAAAACCTGTTGATGTCGTCCCAACAAATTCTTGATCTATGTATGATACTGTTGTCGACCCTCTGAATCCTTCTGCGTAGTGATCAAACACTCAGCGGCATATGCTACCTCCCCATGTCTAAATATCCTCTCCATCCTCTTGGCCGAAACTGTCCTGGGTGCTCCTATCGACATACCTCTTAGAACAACCTTCTTCCCGTCATGGTCTCTGAATCCCATCTCGAAGGTTTGGTAATTGGTGGTGATTTTTCCCAAGGTAATCATCCACTGGACTCCCAACACCACATCTATGTCAGATAGGTCAACCACATAAAATGTGTCTCTCACTGTGTAGTTGCCTAACTTTACCTCCAAGTCTGGGACTCTATATAGACACTCCACTGTGTGGTCATCTGCTACTGCAACATCAAACCCCTCAAACTCCTTTGTCTGAAGTGCCCGTCTCGATATTAGTGAAGCGTCTATGAAGTTGTGGGTGGCCCCACCATCTATCAGGGCGATTGCYCGTTGCCCCTGAATAGTCCCTCTGATCTGGAGGGTATCATACCTGGGAACACCAGAAAAGGTCGCTATGACTCCTCCCTTTGTTGGTTTCCTTCTGTTAACCTGCTCAGGGGGCTGTGGGATTACTGGAGGATGGGCTCCTGCCGGTGTTGGTGGTCTACGGGGAGGTTGCTCCTCTGCCTGTGCTGACTCCTCCTCTGAGCTAGTGGATCCACTGTCTTGCTCCTCCTCCTCACTGTCCACATTGCCTGCTACCACCTCAATATAATGAATCTCTCCCTTGCCCATGCACCTGTGGCCTAGGACCCAAGGGTCTTTGCAGTTGAAGCAAAGCTTCTTCCTCATAAGCTCTCTCCTAGTCTCATCATCCAACTTCTCCTTGCCCTTCCATTCTCTCTGGAATGGCTTCCTGTCTCGATCCTTCTGGGGTACGAAGGGTTTGGAAAAGGTTTTAGTCTTTGGCACTGAGTCTGCCAAATCTCGAGTGTGAAGGATGGAATCCTGCAAGGTGGGAGGCTTGTATGCCTTCACCCATCCTCTCAAAGGCTCTATGAGTCCCTCTGTGAATAGCATAATCAGCTTGGGCTCTGATATATCTGTCACTGCCACAGCTACCCGCTGAAACTCCGTGATGAACGCCTCTGCTGTGCCAGTTTGTCTCAACTAGGCTAGATCCCTGAAGTGGATCTCGGGATCCCTCCTGTCAAACCTGTCCATGAGCCTCTCTGTGAACTCCCTATAGGAGTTGATGCGACTGTGACCCAATGTCACCAATCCATGATACCACCACTTGTGTGCCTCACCCTCCAAGTGTAAGGTTGCAAAACTGATGGCCTTTGTCTCGGTCATCTGATTGAGCTTGTAGTATGTGTCTAGTTTCTATACCCAAGCTCTGGCGGTGCATTTGGACGATCCATTGAAAGAAGGTATGGTGAGTTTACCAACTTTTCGAACGAAATCCATGTTATGCCCCTGCTGATGTTGCGGTCCTCCTCTCTGTGGCTCTCTGGGGCGGTTCCTGTGTCTGAGTCCACAGTACTCGACTAGGGTCATGTCCTGATGGAAGTCACGACCCAATGCTACGTACTCCCTTCGATACTCTGCTATGTCCTCTGCATGAGTGGGCGGCCTCTGTGCTATCGGCGATTGTGCTGCTACCGGGGGTGCCCTCTGGAAACTGGGAAACAAGGGTCTGGGAATCCTACTCGCAGAGGTGTATGTGCGAGTGGGTGACTGGGGTCTACTGCCTGCTCCTGAGTTCCACTGTGCTGCAAGCGGGGCCTGTGTGTCCAGGGTGCCTACTCTAGCCAATCTATCAACCACCTGTGCCAAGGACTGAGACATGGTCCGCTGACCTAGCACCCTCTCTGCATCGCGCTCAGCCTCACGCTCTGCCCTTCTCTCTGCTTTTCCGTGTGCCTCTTCATCTTCCTCTGAGCTAGGAGGAAAAGGAGGAAATTCAGGCCTAGACCTTCTTTCCCTACGCCTGTTGTAAGTGACATATTTGTCACCTACGTGTTCACGACCCTCTGGGTCTTCTACTGCACTCATCGTCTTTAGTCACAGGCTGGCAGAACTAAAGCTCTGATACCACTGTAATGTTCCTGACTTGGCTAGTCTAGGAAACGCTGCTAATGTGTGTGTAGGATTAATCATTTACAGCATATAAATGATCATACAAATAACAAATGCGACAAAGAACTGCAAAGTTTATATTATGATATCTCTGCGGAGTACAAAGGCCGAATGAGGCTAAATAAAATGAATCACTCGGCTAGATCAAAAGACAAAAGGATCTTAGCCGGAATACAATAAGCAAACTAAATGATAATACCCGATAATAGATGAGCACTGCGGGATCAATGGATGAGTTGGAACTATGGCAGCTCGTACGGTAACTACTGAAAGTCTGGAAAGTTCGCCCTAGCGGCTATACCTCTCGAAATGGCCTCAAAATTGTCCCAAATGGTGCGCCCTGCTCTAGCTCACAGGCCTGGTAACTGATCAGCCCCTCTGCTGGTGGGTCTGGACCCCGAATGGATCCCCCTGGGGGAATGCGCCCCTCTCTCACTGGCAAAATGTGTCCTAGTGATTCCACCGTCGGAGTCGGCCAAGATGTATATCAAAATGATCGCCTTGGTCTACTAGGAAATGGGTCGGAAGGGTTTCCCTAAATCTGATCGGATGCTTGCTCAAGAACACCGAATGTGTCCGCCAAAAGTGTCACACTTCCAAGTCTGGAAAATGCGCCCCAGATGATTCCTCTGTCGGAATCTGACGAGGAACCATGCAAAAGATGCGCCTTGCCTTCCTCTCAACTGGGTCGGATGGGAATCTCTGAACTCTCCCTAGATGGGACAAATCGATTCCCTGAACCTCCTCAGGAGTTGCGCCCTCACCCTGGATAAGTGCGCACCTGCTGCTAGACCCTGCGTAACTGCTGCTGAAGAATGATGGAAGACCTATGTGATCTTCCCGGTGACTAGGGTGTGTCTCTCAACACCAAAATCAGCGAACTGGGGTCTTCCTCCTAGAATCCACTGAACTATCTCTCCTGAGATGCACCTCTCTCCTCAATGACAAGTCATAATCTGCATAATGATGAATTACGTCGCTGACTCTTCTCTTATAGCTTTCCAAAACCCTAATTCACTGCTGAAACCCTAATTCACTGTTGACTTCTATTTTTAGCTCATTTGTTCTATTTTTAGCTCATAATGACTTAAAAGTGCTTTTAACCATTTTTAGCTCAATGTTACTTTTTGAACATAACACCTTTGACTGGAGTGACCTCTAGTAACCCTGTTTACCCCTTTTCTGGCCCTGGCTATAGTCTAACGGGGCAATTTAGACCATTAAGCCTTCTCTCTGGAGCTCCTATTTGGAAAGGGACATCACAGCCATCTAAAAGTAATTTTCTGTTTTGTTAATAATTAATTTGCCTACACCTTGCAAATTGATTTGCCCTTGCCAATCCATGCAAAATCGTAAGGCTAAGATAGATTAATTTTCTGTTTTTTGCTTTCATTCTTTTGCCCCACTTGTCCTTAAGACAAGGTTGAGTGGCTAGGGGCAATTTATTTTACTTTCCAAGTCTTTTCTTTACATGCATTGATTTATTTTGCCCACACCTTGCAAAGAGGTTTGGCTTAGACAACCCATGCAATATCGTAAGGCTTATTTTTTTGTTTAATTCGCTAATATCTCTTTAAGTTGGAAGCAATCTTGTATCTTAAGCAATTGCTTATTTCAAGTTGTGATTTAATCTTGGTTTGCAATCTATTTTTCTAAGTTGGAATTAATCATAGCTTGTAGCTTTAGGATTGGAGGCAATTTATCTAGTTTAACTAGGCACCTAGACTGGTACAACTTTCGCCACCAAAAAGGGTGCTTGTGGAGGCTACAAGGGGTGCTAAGTCGGGGACGACTTCACGGCACTAGATGTCCCCCCTGCTTCAGCACCCAAGTGCTCCGGGTTGACCTGTGGAGCTAGGGAAGGGCCTTGTTTTACCTTCTTCTTGAGCACCCAGCAATCATTTTGGCCAAAGCGGTAAGAGTCCAGGGGTAGACACATAGTCTATGCTTGCATCTTCAAACCTTAATCCCCCTAATCAAAGACAGACTCTAAAATTCTCCTAAAAATTACCTACAACACTTTCACAACACTTATGCTTTAATTTCCAGTTATCTTTAGTTGTGCAAGTTTTTATGTTCAAGGYATCTACATGATCATGTGATTCACTTTACTAGCATCTTTACTTTCCAAGTACTTTTGCTTTCAAGTTAGGCACATCTATTTTAAGTCTATCTGTCTCTAAGGTTGTGCACCATCTCTATTTGAGCATTCTACTTTTTAAGTTGTGCACCATCTCTTTGGGGCAATTTACTTGCAGTTTCCTCTTGCTTCATAAGTTGCGCACTAATTATATTTTGTTAGCTCTTTTTCAAAGTTCATTTCACTACCTTAAAGTTGTGCACTAGCTTCATTTCCTAGTTATTTTCCAAGTTACTTTCAAGTTACATCTTTCATGTTTGGATATCTCATTGTATATTGGGTTTAATTGTTCTTTAATTATGTTATATAGTTGTGCTATTATCTAACTAATTAGTACCATTGTATACTTGTTCCTAGCATATTTCATTTGTATATTTTCATCTTGTAATCATCTAAAGTGTAGATTGTATTCTTTATTTCATTGTTTATACTTCATCTAATTCTATTCTTTGTGTACAAACTTAATTGACCCCTTTACCCAACCTTTAGGCACTAGTCTTAGTTGTCCTTTTAGGGAAAGGTCCTATTGTCATTGAAGCTTTGCATTTGCATTGTTGCTTGTCATATAGGTTAGTTTCCCCCTAACTAAATAAACTAAAACCAACTCCTAGATCACATTAATCAACTCATATAGTAAATAGGGTCTACCCCCCTTGGCTTCCCTAAGACTGAGCCTAGACGGAAGAAGTCCAAGTCGAGGTGACAGTGGGTTTGGACTTGTGTTAAATTTTTAGCTTGATTTTGTAATGCGGAATATTTCTTTAAAATCTTCAACACTTTGATTCCAGCTTAATACATTTCAACAATATAGAATCATAATTTAACAGCAATAATCATGTAGATACGTAAGCATGCACATCAACAACACATATACCCTGGGGAAACCCTGTACAAGGGAAAAAAAACCAGCAAACGATATTCCTTTATTGCATTAATAATGTAAGATCATTTACAAATATCCACCATGAATACTCTGCTCTTAAAGAGCTTGCCAAGTTGACTCTGACCTGACAGAGAACTAAGAGACCTTGCTGATATAGACGTATCTAAGTTGCTTTCAAAGACTGAGATATATCAGCTCTGATATGCATTGTTGAAGTTGCCTCTAATTGACTGATATGCGCCTCTGATATGCTATCTCTAAAGCACTGAGGTGTGCCTCTGATATGCTGCCTCTACAACACTGTTATGCGCATTTTATGCTGCCTCTATATGTTGTTATTACAGCACAGTTATGCACCTTTTATGTTGCCTCTATATATTGTTATTACAGCACAGTTATGCACCTTTTATGCTGCCTCTATATGTTGTTATTACAGCACTGTTATGTGCCTTTTATGCTGCCTCTATATGCTGTTATTACAACACTGTTATGAGCCTTTATATGCTGCCTCTGTATGCTGATATGCGCCTCTATATGATGTCTCTACATTCACCCTTACCCTGCATAACCATTGTATTGAAGAGAGAGGTCGACCTCTGCTTATAAAGGAGTGAAGAGGAGAAGTAGATGGCTTGAATTAGGAACTTTTTTGCATGCTTTAACATAACTCAGCTTCACACTTTAGTTCGAAAATAGAACTAGACTTGAGACTTCAGTTACAACTCACCCTTGACTTGGCATGCATGTGTACTAACTTAGAATGCACATGTCATGCATGTCATGCATGCAACATGCAACTAGACATGCATGCAGTGCATGTCATGCATGCAACATGTGACAACTTGACAACAATGTCTTTGACTTAGACATGCAACTTTGACTTCTACAACTCGACTCTTTACAAGGCAATTCGAATTTCTCTTCATGGTGGATAATGTTACACGTGCCAATACACTAGATCAATACATTTATATCATTTGCAATATTAGGAATATTGTTTGTTTCTAGCTCATAGGAATTTTATATTCAACCTAACTTTTGCTAGATGCCTTGACTTTTGCTCATGGCTCACAAGGCTTAACTAGGCTCACAGAGGTTGTACGTTCCCCCTGACTTTTGCACTAGTCTATCTATGCTGACAGAGGTTGTACGTTCCCCCTGACTTTTGCACTAGATTGTCTATGCTCACAGAGGTTGTACATTCCCCCTGACTTTTGCATTAGACTTACATAGCATCACGTTCGTCCTGACTTATGGTTTGACTCACAGAGGTTGTACGTTCCCCCTGGCTTTTGTCAATACCTCACAAGACTGGTTGATTCTCCAAATCTCCCTCGCTAGCCTCAGGGTGGCGCATATGGCCTCTCATTGGAGAATGACTGTTGATGCTGCCAAATTTAACACATTGTGCCTCCAAGGACACACCAAGTGGGTTGGAGAATTCTCCACGCTTGTAGGTGTGTATAAGGACGGAAACACCCCCAAAAAATGCAAGGTTCATTTTTCATTTTCAGAGGCACTCTTTTTAGCAATATCGTACTAGGAGATGCAAACTTTGGGAGGTCACGAGCATTGTTTGAGCATCACATTGTTTATCACTCAAAGGATAGATAGTGATGGAGATCCATGTGATACCTTTCTTTCACATGTTGGAGGATGTTTGCATGTTGGAGGTGTAATTTTTTGTTGAATTCACATATTTGGCGGCACTATTGCACATGTGGTAGCATCTCACCTTTGGGGCACTTGTCTACTTTGATGCATATTTCTCCATTGAAAATGTCTTTGGGGTCCTTCACAGTTAGCATAGCGAAATCTACATATTTGGAGACAATATGGACCCTTTAGGACATTCCAGTAGCAAGATTGCACACATGGAAAGGAGCACACCACCTTTTGAGCATTGTATGGCATACTTCATGATGAAGCACTCCATGCATTAAGGTATTTTATTATATTTTATTGCTTGCTTAATGGAGACCATGACATGTGGCACTAGAGGCTCATTCAAAGCATAAAAAGCTCAAAGAAGAGGAGTGGTCCACCGAAGAAAGAATCCAAAGCACATTTCAAGGTAAGAAGGTAAAGAATGCACATTCCTAGGACACTCCAATTTGAGAGGAGTTTATGGCATATTCTATGGAAGGCATGATCAAAGGCATGCCTATGCACAAAGAACAAGATTAAATAACCTTATCAAGAGGAATGCCCTATGGTCCTCAGCTCACATTTTACACATCAAACAAGATAAGGGGCCCTTATCATGAGGAGCACTCCACAATCAATGAATATGATGATGATTATGGCATTTTTCATGGAATGGAGGGTCTAGAGGTATAAATTAAGAGAACAACTAACTTGAAGAGAGAGAGGCCACGTGTCATTGTGGACCCATTCGAGTGCCTTTTAATGGATATCTATAGAAAATTCTGCATTATAACTTTTATTGCAAATTCAAACATTTCACCTCACAAGGAGTTTTCCTAGATCTAGTCCTTGTGAATTTCAAACTTAGGGCTGATCTAGAATATAATTTACAGCAACAAATAGTGAATAATATTTCACCTCACTTCAACCCAACACACTAGGAAACCCAAGAGAAAAGATACCAAACATATGCCAACAAGTTTCCTTTGTTACAAAAATCGGCAATAAATAGCCGAAATCAGCAAAAATCGCGAGTTTTTGGCCAAAACGATTTTTTCTCAAAAAATTGCTGAAAAAATCGCTGAAAAAATCGGGAAAAAATCGTGGGTCAATGGAAAAAATCGCCTGTGTAAAAAAGTCTGCATGTTTAAGGGTCCGTGAGGGATTTTCTTGGTTTTATTTGTGCATTTAGCCAAGGAGGAGAGCCAAGCCATTCAACCAGCCAAGGAAAGGTTTTCCATTGGGATTTTGTGGATTCAAGGGTCAGATTTGTGGATTTGGTCTACCTCACGCCTTAATGATTTGGTCTACGTCTACTACAATCTCAGCTTGTGGGTGAAGCAGCTTGAGATAAAAATTGATGCGAAGGCCATTTCATTGGATGGGATTGACACCACTGTTGCATGGAGGGTGGAGGTTGAGGAACATGTTATTGACACCGCCCTTGATTGGCTAGAGGATAGTGGTGATGATCATGGTATCTCTGAGGACTTGGATTAGGATGTTCCACAGGATATTCAGTTTCACGCCAAGTCTGCAAGTGTGCCACCAGCAGAGCCACAGTCACAGTCAGAGGGAGATAGGCCTAGTGGTAGCACTAGCAATCTACCTCCTCTACCAATACCTTCTTGTAGGGGACATCTGTCTCAAGGGTCTTCTAGTTCTTCTAGAGGACATTTGACTCCAATACGAGGTGCACATGCCTCAAGGGCACCTACTCCTAGTGCTAAAGGAAAAGCACTTTCTACAGCGATTACCTTTGCCCATAAAAGGGGTAGAGGGAATCGATAGTTTATTTACTTGATTTCATTGTAGATGACTCATGAGTCATGATGACGATCATGAGATACATTTATTATATTTTTTGATGACTCAGGAATCAGGACATGATTCATTTTTTATGTGTGATGTATCACTAGACATCT
>JASDQU010333960.1:0-10569 GCA_032191745.1 Picea mariana
CGCAATAGAATCCGCGGAGAGTATAACACAGAGCATACATAGGATGACATAATTGTTGGAAAAAAGTGGCCAGTTGTGGACAAAGATCTTAGAAGATGGGAGCTTACAAGACCTACAAGGAAGGGAAGATAAAGTATATGCAGTAATGGCAGAGTTAAAATAGCAACAGAAGACAATTTCACTACCAGAAAATATTAAGACAGTTGCAGAGATGAAGAGCCTATAGGCAGAGGAGAAAGCAGTGCAGGCGCATAAAATTGCACGACAAGCTCAGTTGGAGCCTCTGCAGGATAAGGCTGAGAATTTGGTCATGGAGATCAACACAACAAATACAAGGGTGGAATAGATAGACTTGGAGGGAGGAGATATACTAAATCCTCTAGTCACCGCGCATATGGTATAAGCCATGGCGGAGAAGAGCAACCAGGCTCAGGAGCAATTTTAGCATATAACAGAGATGTATGAATCACTGCCATAGATAGTGAAAGATGCAGGAGTCCATGAGTGACTCAGGACAAGTCACGATGCCAGTGTTGGGGGCCTGTTGGCACAGGCCAATTTTGAGAAAGAATTAAGACAACGCCGAAAAATGAGGAGCACGCTGGAAAGTGAGGAGTGCGCCGGAATTGGAAGAAAAGAAGCACCGAAAATAGAGGAAAAGAAGCGTCGAGAAAAGAAGTTACAAAAGTGGACAAACTACTATGGAACAGTTGGAAAGTAGACAACCGTCGACTTGGATAATGGTTGGATCAAGGACCAGCTGAGATTGAGCAGTTGAAAAGTGGAAAAAACCTAATCTGCTTAGGGTTAGGGTTTTTGTAAGGGCTTTGTCCCATTTTTGTATAAGTAGAATGTATTAGGACTGTAAAAGGTTAGAGATTGTTGTTTTTGAGTTAGTGAGTTAGCCATTTTGAGTCATTCGGACAGTGGATTGGTGAGAAGTTATTAGTTTTGTGAGCACTGTTCAAATATATGGAGATCGTCTGTAATGGAGGAAGAGATGTAAAGTGTGCAACACTAGATTTTGCATGAATAATAATAAAGAGCTGAAGCGATAAATCTTTGTGGACGTATCCCCGGGAGGGGGGTGAACCACGGTATATATGTGTTATGTATGAATGTTTGTAGTATTTATGGTTACATTTGCTTTAATGAATTCATGATGAACATGATAAATGATAAAGGAAATAACATTGTACACTAAGGAAAGAAGTGTAGAACAACACTAAGTAAATGAATTCCATAGCTAGTGTTTAGATATGAATCTTATGTTACAGTAGATGAATACCTATCTTTGAATACATGCTGCTATAATGGTTAATGAAGTCTTATTGGAATATTAGTGTTATTATTCTAAACTAAGATATAATGAGGGTTATTAGGGATAACAATGAGTAGATCCAATGCCTCTGAGAGAGAAACACATCCCATCCTAGGGTTGGAGATGTTTGATTCATGCAGACACCCATTGAATCCATCTTGGGTGAGACTGCGAGGTGCACTTTGTGCATTATGTTTCCTTCTGGTATCCAGAAGGGCTGATGGTCGAGGGGTTGTTGGTAATCCTGTAGTTAGAACATGGGTCATCCCATAAGAAACCAACAGTCAGAATATTGACAACATGATAAGGAAAATCAAGGAAACAAAAACCCTGAAGAAGGCTATGGTGGATACAACAAGGAAGGAAATAAACCAGAACAACAAAATCTAACCAAGGAAAAGAACAAGGCCACTACTACAAAGTTAATCACATTCACAAGATTTAAACCAATCGGGTCAACAGAAGCACCAGCAAAGACATAATTTGACCCAACAGTCATGTCAGATGAACAAATAATGGACTTATATAACGAGGTATCTAAATAAGGAAAAAATAGGTGGAAGAAGGACCTGAGTGAAAGAACGTGAATTAAAGGAAGGACCAAGGAGAAATAGATACTAAAAAATTCTACTCACCTTGCAAAAGAACAATTAGGCATCGACCATCCAACAGAAGGAGTTGATCCTCTCATTGAAATGCAAAGCCTAATCCAAGTAGTCATATCCACATGGGAAAATAACTAGGCATAAATCCAGTACTTAAGGAAAGAAAATAAAAAGCTCAAGAAGATGCATATTAGGGAAATAAAATATAGTCAAAATGGGTTATCGAAACAAACAAAAGTAATCTTGTAATCCGATCTAAAGAAATTTAAGGTGGTCCAAGAACAAGTCAAGTTAGCCAGCTCATAGGAAGCCACTCTAAGCACAATACTCAACAATTGGCCGACATATTTTTCTGCCACATATACCAAAATCAAAACACAGAGAACTGTAATCGTTGTCCTGAAAACAACTCGACGTGTTGCCACCAATGAAAATACAAACAAGTCATATCCATCCAGTTAGAGAAAGAAAAAGTGGTTGAGCTAGACCTAACATGATAAGAAAGAGAATGGTTGAAAGAAGCAATTAAATCTCATTTGATAATATATCAAGTGGTAAGGCACCTCAACAAAATAAAATATAAAACTGAAGAAATGAAAAAAAATGTCAACCCTAAGTCAACCTCAGTACATGAAGCACCTTTGACAAAAAATCTAGAACTTTTGAGAGAGATGAAGACAATGAATATAGAGGCTCATCATTCAGTCGACGAATGGTGAATTTTATCCAAGCATATACTACATTCGGCCTCAACCATTTATCAAACAACATTCGAAAGGCTACCCTAGTCCCCTACAGAGCAGTCAAACCTACCATCAGCATACCGACAAGATTTCCACTTCTTCAATCCTATACCTTATGAATCGAACATGGTCATTGTCAGTCATCAATCTAGAACCCCATATATAATAATTGAAGGGTCATAGGAATTACATATTCCAACAATAGTAACAAACCTACTAAGCAGCGTAATAATACAAGAGTGGGAGGCCCCTTAGGATATAAAAGAGCATCCAGTCCAACCATCAGGAAGGCTACGAAGCAGACAATATATCTAGTAGGATCTGTCTTCAACATCATCTCTTTTCTTCTTCTTATTTTCTCTCATTTTTTAATAACCTCAAAGAGGACATAATATATTTTTTTTGTATTTTGTCACACTCCCCTCTTGCTCAGGACGATCAAGGAATTGAGGAGGGGGGAGATGTTGTAGGGGCTATTCGGCCCCACCGACTAGACCTGCCATTCGATTAGCCAAGTCGATTTCAATAGTCGGTTAGGAAGTCAATTTAACATATAGTTATCATCGATCGATGAGTTAAGGAATGTAAACAATGGGTAACTATATATCACACATATATATACACTAGCATGTAATGGAAAGATAGAGGTTGTTCTAGACTTGTATATAATAAAATTTATTGATGGTTCTCCTCCACTTGTGTATGTTCTTCTATATGTCTATGTGATCTTATATATAATGATGTATTGTCTAATTCTCTATGTAAGTATCTTCTAGCAAGCCTCTCGTACTTGCCTCTAGACTACAACAAGAACTATTTGGTATACCTTATCTATAAAAAAGGAAAATAAAAATAACAAAGTTATATTTTGTGTATTTATTTTGATTAGCAATGTGCCATCACAAAATAATAAAAAAACTATTAACAACTAGAGTACACAGTGATATAGAGTGGGAACTTCAGTGCCAAGATAAAACTCATTTAAAACGTGTCCTTTCATGTCCTTAGGGTTGTTACAATAAGGAAAATAATCATAGCTTTTCCCCTAATCCTTACATGCTACAACATGATCCACCATACATCATTATAAGTGAGTAAAGGTGTTGGATGTGGTTAATGTATTAGTAATACCAAAACTAGCAACAACATAACCCTAACCTTTAAGTGTATTTATATAGAAAATGGACACTTTAACTACCTACCAATAAGTTGACCAACTATTTTTGACAAGATCAATTTTTATCATTAGTTACATAAGAAAAAGTAAAAAATAGTCATAAGTCTTAAACCCATACAACACTATCCAATGTTGATAATAAGAGGGAGGGGTGAATCAGTATCAAGTACATTTTATCACTTTTTACAACTTTACTTTTCAATCAAATAATGTATCCAATATATAATAGGAGCAGAAGAAGAAATACACAATGCACAATAGATTTACGTAGAAATCCATAGAATTTTTTTCTTATATAATAAAAATATTGCATTCACAGGAAGCTACAACTTCCAAGATTTTCCAACACCAATTGGAAGGAGGCACCAACTCCCTATTTTACAGGCTCCAACCTGAAGGAAGCTAGAACTCCCTAGATTCTCCAATTCCAACTAAAAGGAGGCTCCAACCCCCTTTTCTTGCCCCTTCCTTCCACCCTTAAATATAGATATAAAATAATCAACATGTCATAGCCAAGTTCCAAGACTCACCTCCTCTATTGTAGATTCACCTGAACAACTTGTTGATGTCACTTGTCTTCTTGTACCTGCCCAAAACCTAGATCTATGATTTTCTCTACTATCAACCTGCAGACATTCATGGTTTTCTCCACTATGACCCGTGGATATCTACACCTTGCTCCACTGTAACCCATGGATGACCTACTTGTCAACTTGTACCTACCAAAAACAAATATCATCGCTTTTCTCTACTGTCAACCCACATACATTTGTTCTTTGTTCCACTACGACCTGTGGATGACCTCAAAAAAATACTTTCTCTCCTTGACCTCCTTTCTCCCAGGCCATATTTTTTTTGCTGATCTTATCAATCCTCCTAGAACAAGTACATACCCACTTATGCTAGCTCCATACACAAACACGCACTTTCTTTGATAAACAAATGAGAGGTTTTTTATGTTTATTTATACTTTTCCAAGTGCCCCTTTTATTTTACTTTAGGGTCGACCTGTAAATTTTTGTTGCAACAACATTTTGTCCTTTAATTAATTTTGGGGCCGACCTGTAACTTCTCATCCATCCTTTTGGGCTTCATGACCACACCTCTAAGTATTCTTGTATAATTCTTCAAAGCATCTTCCTGTGAGGGCCATTCTTAAAGCTACGCCATAAGGGGACCACTTTGGATACTTCTTCAATTATACCCGTCACTTCTAGGTGCTTCTAAACTTCTTCTAGATTTGACATCAATGACAACCAATTTTTCAACAATCTCTCACTTTGGCATTGATGGAAACAATCATACTCTTCCTGTGAACAATGTTGCCCCTGTCATCATGCTCTTGATTTTTATCTCCCCCTTTGACATCAATGGAAAAGGATGACTCTTCTCTTTGGGATTCCTCCCCATGAACTCATGGCACTCAATAGTACTTCTCCTTCCTTTTCTAACTTCTTATCCTTTCCTTCCTTGGAGCTCTTTTGTGTGACTTCAACTTTCTTTCTTTCCTCTTTGTCTAGGATGTATATGTTATTTGGTCTTCTTGTTGTTGTTGCAACCAATATGCCTGAGTATTCTTATCTAATTTCACATCTTCAGGAGTCAAACTTAAGATTGTATCCTTGATCACATATTTTACTGACACTAAGTAGATTATGTTTCAATTCTTCAACCATTAACACATTTTCTACTTTTACATTTTCACTTCCAAGACTCACTACACCTTGTCCAAGTATTTTGATAGAGGAGTCATTTCCAAATGCCACTCTGCCACTTTTTCCTTTCTTTAGGTTGATGAATTTGTTTTGTTCCCCGGTCATGTGTGTTGAGCACCCACTGTCTATGTACCATTCATCTTCTTTATCTTTAACAATTAGTTCTAATCGACAATTTTCCTTTTTTGTATTCTCTTTCCTTTTCCATGTTGTGGTTGGCATAGGAACATATTCTTTCATATCTATGTAATATCGTGCTTTGGGACCAATATTCTTGCATTTGTAGCAAACAATATTTCGATCCATCAGTGAATCAAATGGATTGTAGTCTCTGTTGATAGATCCATAATCATTTTCATATCTATTTTTAACATGATTGTCCCTTGGATATCCATAATCATTTATTTTTCTCATATAGTTGTTTCCTGTATTGATTTTACAGTGAATTGTTTTGGGTCCAAAGTTTATGCAAGTATAACAATGACCAAGAAAAATATTCTCATACCTAGTAGGAAAGGACCTTCTTGGTGTCTCACCCTTTCTAAATTATGATATTTTGTTCCAGCTAGAGGTGTCATGTTCCTATTGTTCTTTGACTCCCTTTTGATTGTTGATTCCACTTCTTAAAGTATTTGCATAATTTCTAGAATTTCCTTCATCTTTATTATCCTTTTTATCTGTGTCTGTTGTCTTCAAGTCATTATTGTATCCAAGTCATTTATTATCATTAGCTGATATCTAATTACTAAGTACTTCATCTAACTTTTCAGTACTTCTTTTAAATTTCTCCAATTTTTCCATTATCAATGTTAGCTCCTTTCTCTTGTGATCCAATTATGCTTTTATTTTCTCATAATATTTAGGTTTCTTATCTAACTGCTCCTTCAAGATGTTAATTTTATTTTCAATCTCATGATTATCTTCTTTGAAGCAACTCAATTTGTTTTTTAATTCTCTATTTGTGTTTATGAGCTTGTTATTTTCTTTTTCAGCATGCTTCAATTTTTTTTCCATATTTTCATCATCTTCCTGTTCACTTTCTGTGAAGTCTTTGTCTCCCCGAAAAGACTCTATGATTTTTTATTTGGTCTCTTCATCAGACTCTTCTCCAGTATTGATTTCATATGTTTTATAATTTTTGTGGTCATCATTTTGAGTTTCTTGGGTTATGAAGAGAACTTCCATTACATCCCTTTCTTCTCCATCACTTTCATCTGAAGAACTGTTGTTTCTTGTGGAAGATTTTCTTTTCTTCAAAAGGATAGTTCTTAGCATAGTGTCCTATTATACCACAATTGAAGAATTTAAAAGGTAACTTACCTTTGTATTTGTTGGTTCCCCTCTTTAGCTTCCTTACAAAATGTGCTTCTTCTTCATCAAATTCATCATCTGGCTTTTATTCTAGCTTGTGTTCTTTGTTCCTTGTTTTATTTGTGGCTTTAAAAGTTGCTTCTATATTTGGCTATCCATTTTCTATATATGTTATCATTTCATATGTCGTGAGGATCCCATGTAGCTCATTCATTGTGCTTTTGGTCAAATCCATAGTTTCTTCAATGGTCGATACCTTGGCATCATATATCAAAGGAAGTGATCTCAACACTTTCTGTACAACCAAGGATTCTTCAAATTCTTCTCCTAATCCTTTTATGGTATTCACAACTTCTTCTACTCTGAGTAAATAGGTTTCAATAATCTTTTTTCCATACATTTTCAAATTTTCAAACTGTGCTTTGTGTCATTGGAGCTTGACCTGCTTGACTTTCGGATCGCATTCATAAATGTTTTTAAGTTTGTCCCAAACCTCTTTAGTTGTGTTGCAACCCATAACCTTGCAAGAAAAAGTTGGTTTCAATCCACTCATGATAACATTCCTAGACTTTTAATTACAACTCATTAATTTCTTCTCATCTGGATTGGTTGAAGTTTTCTTCAAAAATTTATAGACATTGACAACTGAGAGACAGATATCTACTCCTAAAGTTGTCAAGTAAGTTTACATTATGTTTCTCCAGTATGCATAATTTTTTCCATCAAATATTGGAATCCCATTTGGAATGTGGCCTTCTATTTTTTCTCATGATCTTCCTTCTAGTGATTAGATTGTTCTGAAGGAAGCCTACTTCGATACCAATTGTTGATACTAAGAGGGGGGGTGAATCAGTATCAAGTATAATTTAGCACTTTTATAGCTTTACTTTTCAATCAAATAATGTATCCAATATACAATAGGAGAAAAATAAGAAATACACAATGAACAATAGATTTACGTGGAAATACATGGAATGTTTTTCTTATATAATAAAAAGATTACATTCAAAGGAAGCTACAACTTCCAAGATTTTCCAGCACCATCTAGAAGGAGGCACCAACCCCCTAGTTTACAGGCTCCAAACTTAAGGAAACTGCAACTCCCTATATTCTCCAACTCTAACAAGAAGGAGGTTCCAATCCCCTTTCCTTGCCCCTTCCTTCCACCCTTAAATATGTATATAAAAGAATTAACCTGTCATAGCCAAGTTGCAAGACTCCCCTAGTCCACTATAAATTCACCTGAACAGCTTGTTGATGTCAATTGTCATCTTGTACCCATGGACATACACACTTTGCTACACTGCGACCTGCATATATCTGTGCCTTGTTCCACTGTGACTCGCAGATGACCTACTTTCTAGCTTGTAACTATCGAAAAAAAAAATCTACGCTTTTCTCTATTGTCAACCCATGGACATCTGCGATTTTCTCCACTGCGACCCACATATGACCTCAGAAAACTCCTTACTCTCCTCGACCTCCTTTCTCCTGGGCCATATTTTCTTTGTTGAGCTCATCAATCCTCCTAGAAAAAGTGCAGACCCACTTATGTTGGATCCATACATAGACACACACTTGCCTTGATAAACAAATGAGAGGTTATTGATGTGTATTTATACTTTTCCAAGTGACTCTTTTATTTGACTCTAGGGCCCACTTGTAATTTTTTGTTGCAACAACTTTTTCTCCTTTCATCAATTTTGGGGTTGACCTTTAACTTCTCGTCCATACTTCGAGGATTCATGACCACACCTCTGGGGATTCTTGTAGAATTATTCAAAGATTCTTCCCGTGAGGGCCATGCTTGAAGATAAACCATAAGGGGACCACTTTGGATACTTCTTCAAATACACCCATCACTTCTAGGGGCTTCTAAACTTCTTCTAGAGTTTACATGAATGACAACCAATTTTCCAACAATCCAGTAGCCTCCTACATGCCTTATTTATTATAAAAAAGTTTAGAATATCTATATTGAATATGGTTAATGCATTAGCAATACCAAAATTAGCAACAACATAACCCTAACCTCTAAGTGTCTTTATATAGACAATGGACACTTTAACTACCTTCCAATAATTTGACCAATTATTTTTGACGAGGTCCATTTTTATCGTTAGTTACATAATAAAAGGTCAAAATTAGTCATAAGTATTAAAACCATACAAAACTATACATTATCCTCCTACATGCCTTATTTATTATAAAAAAATCTTAGAATGTCTATAAAGGAAGTGAAAAAACTTCCTTTAAAATAATTCAAAACACCATTGTCCCTTAGTTACCTCTATCATATTTCTATCCATTGGTTGATTATTTTCTACCTTAGGCTATGATGTCCTTATGTCCTCTTTTTTTCCCTTTTTTCCATGTGTCTTATTGTTGGCACAGGGGAAGACACAAGGTTCAATGCTCAAGAGCACACTAACAAAACTCTAAATACCAACCCTTTCAGCAACACCTGTGAAGAAAATGAAGTCTCACTCGAGATAGAGGCAAGGGTGGTTGCAGGACTCAGATGTAAGCAACCTTATCTGGGACACATATCTGTGATTAGAGCACCTTAACACAACACTTATCAGTTAACATTCATTAGCATTCACTTCACAGATGAAATAGAGCATCGCAATATTCATCCAGATCCAAAGTATTTAGAAGCACTTATCATAAAGAGATGGATTAGATCTAGCAGATTCAAGCACTAAGCACATTCTCATAGGTCAGATCTAGTATCCCTATACATCATTAAGCATAAAGCATCAACATATCTATCTATCTATATCAAAGCATTAAGAAAGTAAACACATAAACACATCAATACATCACACAAAGCAGAGCAACACAACATATACGTGGTTCACCCCCACCTTGGGGCTACATCCACCAACTCTTCTTTTCTTCTATTATTTTCTATCAATCAGTTACATGCACAAAGCCACAAAACCCTACTCCACATAGGACAGGAGATCCGCGCACACTCTACCAGATCCTCCTTCCCTAAGCTAGGTTACAGCACAAAGCCTTTCACACAGTTAGTTACAATCACTTGCACTTAGCCTTGCAAGTATTACACTGTATGCACAGAGCCAGATCACTCATATCTACCTTTTCACATAGCAATTATGACTCTTCCTTACATCGCCTAGGCTTCTATTTATACTTTACAAAATAGGCCTAAACATGGGTAAACCCATGGGCCGACATCCCATACCCATTACATAATCCCAAATGCCAAAAAGGACCCAAAAAGGGGCCAAGATCTCACGATATCTTCTTCGTCTTGGGATCTTCCTTCGACAGGATGTCGAAGTCCCAAAATAGATCAAACTTAACCAAGGATATCCCAAAACTTGGTCACGGGCCAACAGGCCCCCAACATTCACCTGTGACTCATCCCGAGTCACTTTGATCTGGTCAGTTCTTCTTCAAAAGCCTCGAGCTTAGCTCGAGCTACTGTTGGTCCCCGGTTTTGACCATGCTCTTTGCCTATACTATATACCACAGACCTCCAATTATATGCCAGTACCACCCCTTTGACCTCATTTTGACATAATCAACATCTCCTTACCATTCAAAGGGGTCACCTAAGGTATCTTTGAATTTCAAGCTATTTTTATGCACTTTAATGCTTTAAATTGATAATGGGACTAATATCGCTTGGGTTAGGTACCACTGCTATTTTTGGAACAGGATG
>JASDQU010333966.1:0-12730 GCA_032191745.1 Picea mariana
GATGAGGGGGTAAGGATATATCCAAGCAGGGTAGAAGCTATCCAAACTTTGTCACCCCCTAGATCCAAGAAAGAAGTTCAGTCCTTCTTGGGAAATATTAATTTTTTGAGAAGGTTTGTTTCAAATTTTGCTGAGCTAGTAAAGTTTATCATAGGCATGCTGAGGAAGGGAAATAAGATCAAGTGGACTTCTGAAGCTCGTAATTCTTTCAATCAGATAAAGAAGGCCTTGAATGAAGCACATGTGCTTATCAGTCCTGACTACTCCAAGGAGTTTCTAATTTTCTCTTTTGCTTCATCTAACACAGTAGCAGTTGTTTTATTGCAGAAGAATGATGAAGGGTTAGATCATCCCATTTCATTTTTTAGTAGGGCACTAAGATATGTTGAAATAAAATATGACATCATGGAAAAACAGGCCTATGCATTGGTTAAAGCTCTGAAATATTTCAGAGTTTATGTGCTACATTCAAAGGTCATTGCATATGTCCCTTAAACTTCTGTGAAGGAGATCCTCATTCATCCTGACATAGACGGAAGAAGGAGAAAGTGGATTGCCAAGATCCTTGAATTTTATCTTGAAATAAATCCTACCAAATTGGTTAAAGGTCAAGGTTTAGCTAGGTTGTTGGCTGAATCTAATTTTAAAGCCTTGGGGGTCAATTTCATCAACATTTATTCAGAGAATCAGCAAGTTGATTTGTCTAATGAAGATCCTCAAGTCACACCCCCATTGGCAGGATGCATTTGGTATAAAGACATTATACTTTTCTTGCAGAAGTTGCAGCCTCCTGATAGCATGGAAAAGAGCAAGGTAAGAGCTTTGAAGCTCAAATCAATTAAATATTGTCTAATTGATCAAGTTTTATATTGGAAAGACCTTTTAGGAGTGCTTTTGAGATGTCTAGACCCACTTGAAGGCCAAAATATTACGTGTGATTTTCATGATGGTTTATGTGGGGGTCATCACTTATGGAGAACCACAACCTATAAGATTCTCAGTGCTGGGTATTTTTGGCCTAGTCTCTTCACTGATGTATGTGCAAAGATTAGGTCTTGTGTCAAGTTTCAGAAATGGGGCATTTGGATCCTGCCAAATATAATGTGATGCATTTGGATCGCGTTTGGATGCATTTGGTATAAAGACATTTGGAAGGATGCAACTACTGGACAAAGCCCATGACCATCAACAGAAGATCAAGTAGGATTTTGACATGAAAGTAAGGAAACAAGATTTCCAGCTCAAAGATCTAGTACTCAAGTGGGATGCACCTAAACAAGAAAAGGGAAAGCATGGTAAATTTGATGCCTTATGGATTGGCCCCTTCAAAATTTTTGAGGTTTTTTCCAATAACAATTACAAATTGTGGGATTTGGAGGATGCTGAAATTTTTGGTAGTCCTATAAATGGGCATTTTCTGAAGAAGTTTGTTACTTAAAGCCACAAGAGGCTTCCCATGTCATTGTAAATATCATTTTTCTTTTCATTTTTGTTTTTATGGAAGACTCCTTAGACCAATGGATAAGCACTAGAACTGCGCGTTCTTGGCAGCTTGCAGGGAGCATGCCATCCCCTGTGGAGCCAAATGTTATCAAATAAAGTTGTGAAGAGCCATAGGTGTGTATTGGTATACCCATGTTTGTTGCCTTGCCTTGTCTCTCTATCTTTTGCAGGCCAGTTCTTTAGGTCTTTCCTTTTTGTTATTTGGACGACCTGGTTTCACTTGAGGTCTTGCATGAAAGGTCTTGGCCTGAAGCTCTTTGCTTTACCTTAAATCTGAGCACTTATCACTTTTGTTTCGGTCATTTATTTTTCTGTTTTCCAAAGCTTTCCACCATCACCCAAGTCTTTGTTTACAAAGAACGCAGCCATGAACACTAAGTCGAAAAGGTCGAGCAAATTTTTAAATATGGGCCGTAGATCTCATTAGGAGAGATCAATGGTAGAAAATAATCATGGGAATCGAGAGTCCGAAATATTGTTAAAAGTTTTTCGTCAAAGGTCTGAACTCCTGAAACCCGAAATCAACATGGATTGTCCAATTCATAGGGATGCGTGACGCCAGATCCGAGAAGTCACAATTTTGTGAATCAGGGGTCTTATCATGGAGCACGATGCAAACACCTGAAACACGAAGTCATGAAACGACCAGAAATTTGGCCCATGGTCACAGCCCTAGGTCACATAGGAGGTGGGCCCAAGAATAAAGGCAAGCACTCAGCACATGATTGGTGACTCGGGTCTTCAAGGAAGCAATCACGATCGTCGGATGCATAGCAGATCTAACCGTCGATCTGAAAAGTCCATTTCACAAGTTCTTGCATCGCGATACTTGGAATCAAGTGGAGTGGAGACTCCCAAAACAAAAAATCGTGACACGCTAGGGAACTGAGCACCAAGTTGTGGTCTGGGTCGCATGATGAAGAGGCTAGCACCAAGAGCTCTTCGACGCGAAGGAAAGAGCGTTGATTTCACGAGGATTTGCAGAGCCTCGAGGCGTCAGGATTGACTTGAAGAAGTCATGGGCACCGCCTAGAAAGCATTCATGGGTGTCAAGCCTCATCCTGATCCCAATGGAGGAAGTTATTGAAGATAGGGGTAGCAGTTGAGACCTCGTCTCACCCCATAAATGGAAAGTGTTGCAGAGAGAAACCATTAAGGCAGACTATCCACCTGAAGCCTCCTCCTGGATGGATTTTCCTGTAAAACACATAGTTGTGCCTGTCTCACATCTGACATGAGAAGACCTACACAGTCTGAAAGAGCGGGCGTCGACTGGAAACTTTGAATGCAAGCAGTTTTGATATTTTGTTAAGGCGAAATGGTTGAGCTAGGCTCCCTGCTATTTGTTGGGCACTTTAATTGTCTAATTGAATATAAAATCAAAGTGTTCAATATAAATTGTCAACCCAGGGAAGTTTGTTATTTCAAGATAATTGTGAACAGTCTATGCTAGATTATGAAAGCATCTCTAATCTAATTGTAGTAGGGAATTTAAAAAAAAAAAAACATTATCACTAACACAGTTGTGCTGATATAGCTGGAGTTCTATAGATTTGAAATCATAATTGCAATCTAACCTGATGAATGTATAAGAACCATGGATTGCCTACTCTAATCTAACTTTCTAATTTACTTTTGTAGGAAGAATTTCTATACTATTTGCAAAAAGGAAATCTACTTATTGCAAGAAGGTACTTCACACTTTTGTTTCTCAAAAACAAGATTTTAACCTAATGCAGAAAAGGGAAAGCAGTTCTCCAACAATGTTCAACAATCGTCTTCTAATTCTCATGAGACAAATTTATGTGCATCTAACAAGAAGGAACTAAACTGTAACAAAAGTTGTATTCTAGAAATGTCTAACAGTTAAATCATTCGCATTTAAAACAACTAATCTAGAATTCTAAACAGATGGGAATTGGTGAGGAAGGTGGGCCCTTCCCTTCTCACTGAATCCACTCAAAGAAATAGGTTACAGTCTGCTAAAGAAATTCAATTCACTCTTTCATTCAATTGCAAAAAATGTCCATGTACAATAAGCATTACTTTTCTTTCTCCAGTAAAAAACCTCCTCTTCATTACCAAATTTCTGCTATTTAAAGTCAGAGTCATTCAGTAGAAACATAATCAGAGCAGTCTTGAGAATCCCCGATTCTCAAGCTGTTCGTTTGATATCATTAATACAAAATCTAGAACCCCCCTTGATCAACATCATGAGCCAGCATATATAATCAACACGTGTTGCAGCAGTCGTATAACAATAGGACTGGTGGTGTCTATTGTAACAACATCCATGATTGATGGGCTTTTGTTGTAGTAGTCGTGTAACAGCTTCCAGGATTGGTGGAATCCATTGCAGCAATCATGTAACAACTTCCAAGATTGGTGCATAGCTATAAAAGCAATGAGTTTCTCAAAGTGGGTTGTTCTAAGAATTTTGATCATTAGTTAAATCATTTCATGGGTAAAATATGTGAACGTTACCAATCAAACATGCTAAGTAAATGAAAATATAAAAGCGAGATGAATAGTTCATACCTTGGGAAAAAGGTTGTTATTACTCATTATAATAGTCATTTAGCTTAGGAATGAGAAGGTTGAATGGGCAAAAGATGTAGTGAAAAAGGGACAGTTATGGGTCCTAACATGCCCCCCAACTGAAGACATTGCATGTCCTCATGAAAAACACATTCGAGCCTTACTTTGTAGCTGAAGTAGATAACTGTCTCCTCCAGTGCAAAATTAATAAGATAAATTGCTAAATGCCGGTATTGAAAAATGACGTGTCCAAAAGAAAATCTGTTGTGTCAACAATCTGTCTGAGTTTCTTTATCTTTGAGAGTAGAATCAGTTTGGGTTTCTCGAGTAACAACTCGTGAGGGAAATAGAGGTTCTTGTTTGAGAGGTTCTGGTATACCAAAAGTTGTTTTATGACGTTGAGATCTCCTCTATTTTACTGATTTTTGTGTAGCAGTAAGTTCATGTTCAGTCTTGACTGAGACAGTTGCTAGTCCTTTAGCGACTAGAACTTTGGCTACCTTATATCTTGCCTCAAAGTAAATGTTTTCGCACTCAAAGCACATGAGTTCTTTGTTTCTGTCCATAACAGCTTTTGTCAGTGCTAGGATGTCCAAGGTTATCCCTTCTGGATTCTTCTGTTGAGAAGCCTCCACCTCTTGTTTTAGGGTATTTAACTCTGCTTTGAGGTTATCATTCTTTGTTATTAGTGCAACAATTCTAGAATTTTTTGTATTCTTGATCTTTCTCCCTATTTGGGAAAACAATTGGGCAAGTGGCACATCCTCAGCATGTTGTGTAGCTGGTTCTTGTGTAACAACTATGTCTGTCAGGACTAGTTCTTGTGGAACAGTCTCGAAATGGACAATTGTTTCTTGTATTACTAGCTCTGGTGGGACAATCCTCTGTGGAGCAGCTGGTTCTGGTGTAACAGTATCGAGCTGGACAACTGGTTCTTGTGTAACAACGGTATATGTCATGACTGGGTCCTGTGGAACAGTTGCCACTTGGACAACTGGTTTGTGTGGAACCATCCCTGCATCAACCATAGAGGATAGTGGATGAAGAATAGGAATAGTTTGTTCCACATCTTTCCATCCAATTGCAACTTCAATAGACCTGGTGGACCTGGTTCTTCTCCTGGGTAAAATAGAAACGAAAGCAGGGGTTTCTTCTTCATTGTTGGAGGAGGAACGTGGCGTTCTTCCTTAACCACACAAGGAGGATATTATGGTATACTGGGGTCTGTGATGATCTAGACATCGTCAATGGATGTGTGATGCACAGAATCATCAGGCAGAGCCAATGATTCTGTTGTGATTTGAGTACATTCATTCTGAAAGGAGAGAATAGTTTCCTGAAGTTCTATGCATAAAGTAAAACCTGGTATTCATACCTCTGTAGAATTCTCTGTCACAACAGCCAAAGGGCTCTGATTTGTTGTTGATCCAAATTGGTCAAGGGATCTCCAAGGTTTTCCCTTGAATGGACGTTTTCTTTTCTAAGAAAATGCACTGGTAATGATAGTAGGCGCTTGATCGGTTGTTGTAGCAATAGGAGGGTTCTGTGTGAATGTCGATGCAACAACAGAGGAGGTAAGCAGACTTGATGTTACAGTGGACCGTGCTGACCTTGCTCACTTTTTAGGTAATGCAGAGTTAGGAACAGGGGTGTTCTTTTCAGATACAGGGGTTAGGTTTTCAATGATAGGTGTCGCAATGGACAGTGATGACCTTGTTCTCTTTCTCGGCGATCCGGAGATAGGAGCAGGGGATTTCTTTTCAGATATAGGGGGTAGGTTGTTAATGATAGGTGTCACAATGGACCGTGTTGACCTTGTTCTCTTTCTCGATGATCCAGAGATAGGAGAAGGGTTTTCTTTTCAGAGACAGGGGGTAGGTTTTCAATGATAAGTGTTGCAGCCAAGTGTTGTGACACATGTCTTGGTCGAGTGGTTGGTTGTTCATCTATTTGTTCGGCCACAACTATAGGCTGTTGCAATGGAATTTTGTCGAGGCTTGTCTAGCTGGTGCTAGGATGGCTTTGGGTTATGCGGTTTCTTCTCTGAGTTGTCTTACGGGAAACAATAGTAGAGGTTTGGACTGTTGTTGCAGCCGAGGGCAGAGGCTCAGGAAGAGGTCCATGGGTTGTGTTTTCAAGGAATGGTGCAATCATATCTGTATGTATAGAATGTGGCTGGTCTGCTACAACAAGTAATGGGTTATTGGAAATGCCCATACCTTTGCAAATTAATAGGCCGATGAGTCTGTGATTAGAAATGGAGTTCTTGGGGTTCTTGGATTTTTTTACAAAATGAGCCATGTTATGCAATGAATGGAGGAGAAAATAAGGAATGTTTATGAATTTCTGATGTCATAGATGTGATAATAAGATGAAATCAAAAAAATAAACAACTTGGTATCGACCTTCGCAGGTAATGTACCTTTTAAGAAATTCTGTGACTTTCCCCCATGGCTCTAGTAAGGAATTGACATCTGCACCTCTGCCTTTGGTCTGAACTTTCTCAGGTTGACGAGGAAACTCTTCTGTGCATCCAGAAGATGTGTTTTTCTTTTAAACCATCGGTCTCCTGTTCTTGGCAACCCTGTTACAGCAACAATTCTTTCTTCTGACACTGGAATCCTTACCCCATTCACCATTGAATACCCTTCGGTAAGATTTTGACTAAACTCCAATACCTCATCCTCATTAAACCCCTTCAAATTTTTAAAATACGATATCCAGCCGGCCTGGAGAAATATTTGGTAGGCCTCTGGGTGTAGTAGCAAACTGTCTAGAGTTGTGGGTTCATATCTCACAGTTGATCCTCCCATGATGTTGCTTGAGATTCTAATAGGCACGTAGGAGGAGAAACTATCACCTAAATTAGAGACACAATAAGCTCGAACATGGTTTGCAGAGAGAATATAGTGTCTCAGTAAAAAGAAGTGTGGGCGGAAAGGTGGTGGAGGTGTGTATAAAATTTGGTAAGGACGGCTAGATTTATGTTTCCCCCCCCAACTAAGCGGATTGGCTCCAGGTGCATCGATTTATGACAACCGGTTAGTAAACAAGAAACCGTGCTTTTATATATTCATTACTTTAACATGTAGGATTAATCACGTACCTCATATCTTACCGCACATAACAACCTGTCGGAGTAACTACACTATCCAACTGCCATCTGAGTTGCGCGGAATAGATGACATGATGAAGGATCGTGAGAGAAATGACAACTGGAGAAGAGACAGATTCCTTGCTGTAGTTAGCCAACTAGAAATCACTGGATGTGAAGCCAAGTCATTATGAAGCAACACTTTCGGATAGAGAGCATCAATATTGTCTAATCAGTGGTGTTGTGGCATGGAAATATTGGAGGGCTGGACCAGCAACATCGGCAAAAATGCGAAAAAGAAAGACTGAAGGGGTAAGAAAGAATAACAAAAATTAGTGTATCAGTAGGTTCTTCGACAAAAATGGCAGAGGTAGGTGTAACAGCATGGAAATCGACCAATTTATCGGAAGAAGGTGTAATAGCATGGAAATCGGACAATTTAGCGAAAAAGGGGTGTAACAGTATAGAAATCGACCGAACACTACATTATTTAGTTTCTAGGAAGTTTTTCAACTTCCATGAACTAATCGTTTGACTCGTTTTGCGCTACTCAACCTTGCTTGTTCATCAATCCACCCGCACACACATAACCTACTGATACCTTTCAAAGCTTTATTAACGTAGTAAAGAAAATAGAGAAATTTCAACTAAAAACAAAGAAATGCAAATTTTGCTGAGTTTATTTATATACAAGGTCTGAGCAAAAGAAGTCCTAAAGTTCAGAAGGGGAAGGAGAAAGCTCCTTTCCATTTAAGAATTGATAACCTGTATCAACTGTACATCTAGTTTTGAATTCTACCTTGGACAATGGACGCTGATACAGACGCAAGCGATGACCATTTGCATGTAACTATGTATTAGATCCATCAATAGTAATCAACCGGACTGTCCCATTGGGAAAAACAGTGTCTACCTCGTAAGGCCCTAGCCATCGTGTACGCATATTACCTTGAAATTCTTTAAAGTGTGAATCATACAAAAGAGCCCAATCTCCTTTCTGGAATAATTTCTTCTTGATGACTCGGTCATGCCATTTTTTTCTTTGTTGTTGAATCACTGTGGTTTGATGGATGGCATCCAAACGCTTTTCATCAAGCTTGTTGAGCTGCTGCAGTCTGGATTTCTATTCTATAGTCAAGTCAAGGTTGATTGCTGATGAAATTATTAAGGCTTTGATTTCGAATTAAATGGGGAAAACATGGCTTTTTCCATATACTAGCTCGTAAGGAGAAAAACTAGTTGTGCTCCTCCAAGTAGTTTGGTAAGCCCATAGAGCTTCATGCAATCTGTCAGACCAATCCCTACGATTTTCTCTCACTGTTTTAGTAAGAATGGATTTGATAACTTTGTTGGTGCTTTCCACTTGGCCATTGCCTTGTGGATGGTATGGAGAAGCTATTCGATGTAAAACATGATATTTACTGAGTAGAGCTTCAAATTTATGTGATGTGAAAGGGGGTCCTCCATCAGTTACCAATTCTATGGGAACGCCAAACCTAACAAATATATCTTCAAACAAGAGTGATAATACAACTTCTTCTGAGGCTCTGATAAGTTCTTTTGCCTCCACCCACTTGGTCACGTAATCTGTACAGACCAATATATAGACTTTCTGATTGGAAGGTGGGTGAATGGGTCCTACAAAATCCATGGCCCATATCTCAAAAGGCTCTAACACTACCTAATACTGGAGAGGCATCTCATCCCTGTGAGTTGGCTGACCCATGCGTTGGCAACTGTCAGAAGCTTGGACATACTTCTTGGCATCTTGAAATATGCTAGGAAAAAAATAGCCCATCCTTAAAATTTTATGCCCGGTCCTTTTATCAGCAAAATGACCCCCACAGGGGCCATCATGGAAAGATTTCAGCTTATCATAAACTTCATCATCCCTCACACATCTCTTGATTTCTTGGTCCAGGCCTATGTAGAAGAGGTATCCTCCTATCCAACTATACCTAGCACTCTTTTGAATAATCTTCATTCTTTCTCGAGGAGATAGATGTGGAGGTACCTTCCCTGCAACCAAATAATTAGCAATGTCTGCACATGAAGGTGAGTGAGCAGATACTGCAAACAAATGTTCATCGGGAAAGGAATCATCTACAGGTGAATTATCATCATTTATATGTACTCTTGAGAGAAAATTAACAACCACATTTTCTTTTCCTGGTTTATCCACTATAGTGATATCAAATTCTTGCAGTAGTAACAACCATATTGTCACTCGAGCATTAGTAATAGGTTTATTCATTAGATATTTAATGATTGTATGATCAATATGAATAAAAGTGGGACAACCAGTTACATAATGCCTGAATTTATGGATTGCATAAACTACTACCAATAATTCTTTTTCAGTAACTGTGTAATTTAACTCAACAGGAGCCATGTTCTTGCTGATATAGTAGATAGCGTAGGGTTCTTTGTCCTCCTGTTGCCCTAGTACTGCACCAATTGCAGTGTCTGAGGCATCTGAATAAATGTGAAAAGGCAAAGTCCAATTGGGCCCTCTCAATATGGGAGTTGTGGACAATTTCTGTTTCAGATCTGCAAAAGACAATTCACAGCTGTCAGTCCAACGAAAGTCAACATCTTTTGTTAGTAGAAAAAACAATGGAGAGGCAAGTTTAGAGAAATTTTTAATGAATCTCCTGTAATACCCAACGTACCCTAAAAAACTTCTTACCTCTTTCTAAGTTTATGGAGTTGGAATGTCCAAAATTACTTGGATTTTGGTTGGATCTACCTGAATCCCTGCATAAGAGATGAAGTGTCCCAACACTACCCCTTCACGCATCATCATATGACAGTTTTCTGTACTTAAAGAAAGATGAGACTGTCTACATATTTTGAGCACTTTTTCTAGATTAGACAAAGCTTCTTCGAAATCAGTATCATAAGGTGTAAAGTCATCCATGAATATTTCCATACAGTCATTCACCATATCAGAGAAAATAGCAATCACAGCTCTCTGGAAAGTGGCTGGTGCATTACACAAGCCAAATGTGAGAACCTTGTAGGCAAATGAACCCCAAGGTATGGTAAAGGTGGCCTTATCTTGGTCCCGTGGGGCAATTTGTATCTGGTTATAGCCACTAAATCCATCTAGGAAAGAGAATTTTTTTTTTCCGGCTAGGTTGTCTAAAAACTGATCAGTAAATGGTAGAGGGAAATGATCCTTCTGCGTGGCCTTATTCAGGGATCTATAGTCCACACACACTCTCCACTTACCATTATTTTTAGGCACAATAACCAACGGTGATACTCACTTGTTGTCTGATATAGGATAGATGAATTTGGCGTTGAGAAGTTTCTAAAGTTCTTCCTTAACAATTTCTTTAAGGTTTGGGTTCATCCTCCTTTGTGGTTGGCAAATGGGTCAGTATTATTCTTTGATGTATATATGGTGGGTGCATAGTTCATAGGGAATTCCTTTTATATCCATGTAATCCCAGGCAAATGCTTCTTTATGTTCAGTCAGTAATTTCATCAATCAATGAGTTTCAACAGTGGAGAGATCGTGATTGATGTTCAAGGTTTTTCCAGGTTCGACTTCCACAACGACTCTCTTAGAAATTACTCTAGGAAATAATTCAATTGTTTCTATTTCATCATCTGCTGTTACAATGTTCACTTTTACAGTGACTGTTGTTACAGCTGAATCAATTTGATTGTCAGCGGTTTCTGAGAACATTTCCAAGTTCATTTCTTCCTGGTTAATAGGGTCAAAGACTTTGATCAATCGGTAGTGCGTGTTCTGTGTAACAACTGAGGGGTCAAAAATAAAGCAGTTGATTAAATCATCCTCCATCTCATCTTTGAAACTCAGGTCCTTTCCTATAGTTAGCACAGGCAGAGCACTTCCATCGTCAGTGTCCATCCATAGAGAATTTTCAGGTTCTGCACTGGGTGTAGCATGAGGATATAGGGTAAGTTTTTTTTTTGTCATAACCATCAGAGATGGTCATGGAACCAGATCTACAACCAATGAAAGCATCAGTTGTAGCTAACCATGGTCGTCCCATAATTAGAGGATGGCCTCCCAAACGAGATTTGGGTTGTAAAATGAAAAAATCTGCAGGATACTCCCATGAGTCCACTGAAATGACTAAATCATCGATTACTCTTTCTAGTCTGATGGTAGAGTGATCAACTAATTCTAGAATAGTAGGAGTAGGTCGGATTTTTGTTCTGAGTTGCAACAACTACGTAGTTTCTATTGGCATGATGTTAATTGTTACCCCTAAGTCAACTAGTACATGTGGAATAGATGTATGTCCAATTTTAACAGTTACTGTAGGGTTTCCTGGGTCGCCATATTTAATAGGTGGATTTTTTCCTAACATCATCTCAGATAAATCCCCCACTACATGCACTATGAGGGGATCTTTAGGTTTTCATCCAGGTTTTCTAATATAGAGGTCCCTCATAGTCTTGACATAAATAGGGACATCCCTTATCGCTTGCAGTAGTGGAATATTAACGTGCAGATTTTGCAATTCTCCTAGGAGATTGAAAGATGGTAATTCCACAGGCTTGCTAATTTTCATTCTTTCAGGGAATGGTGGGTCTATTGATTATATAATAGGTTGGTCAATTTCTTTTGTATCAGCAGATGGTCTCTCCCCTGATTCCTTATGTGATTCTGAAGATGGAGCATCTTCAATTATTGGCTCAACTATTCTCCCTGATCTTAATTTTATTTCATCACAAGGCATAGGAGTAATAGATAGGGGTTTCTTTGGTGATGGCTTTGATAACTGAGTTGTTTTTGAGGGCCTCTCCTGTATGGGTTCCATTGCCCATAGTGATTCTGTTGTTGGGGAATAGGTTACCATGCATTGGGATACTGATAATAGGGTGGCATTTGATTTGGAGGGGGGGCATTCATCTGGCCATATGGTAGCTGATTGTTCCAATAATTAAATGCTGGAGGAGAGAGTTGAGAGTTCATACCTTGACCTCTTGGTTGCCATTGTATTCTTTGTGTTATTAGATAGACAACCTATGCTTCCTCATTAGTTTCCTTAATTGATTCTTTTACACCTAGTAGAGATGGACATTGGTCAATGGCATGGTCTAATTCACAAATAAGGCATACCTAGACACTGTTCAGTGGGCACTCCCTTGGTGGATGTTTCTTTCTACAATTCAGATAGAAAATGCACAATGCTTTCTCTGATTCTGCTTATTTCTGTTTGACCTGCAAAGTATCCATTTGTGAGGCAAAAGAGTTAATCATCTATGTTTTGAAATTTTCTAATAGATTACCTATTTCCTCTCTTGTTGCTCCTCCATTGGTTGATTTCTGTACCCTTGAAAAAGTGGTATCCTTGGTAGCTGACTTATTCCTTGTAGATCCTCTAGAACATCTTTTGCAAAAATCTACAATGTCCTCATAGGATTCCTTAGATATATCTCCCTTGCCAAGCATATTCAACATATCTAAACAATCTTCTCTAACTCCTTTAAGCAAAATGGTTTTCATAATGTCCTTACTCACATCCGGATGTCCAGACCTTTGTAGATTATATTGGAGTCACTCCACAAAGTCTTCAAGGGTCTCGTCCTCCTTCTATGACATCTTGAATA
>JASDQU010333971.1:0-12730 GCA_032191745.1 Picea mariana
TTTAGGAGACGAATTTGAGTAAACGGAGTGACCAAAGTATGATATGTAATTGGTTGTGCATACATGGTCATGAACATATCTTACATATCATATAATGAGCCAAATGATTGAGCTGGGAGAGAAATAAAAGAATCATAGGCTAGGCGTATCAAAGTTTGAATAAAAAATCTAACCATCACATCATCATGTTCGATCAAGTGAATATCACATATACTAAGGAACTGATCCATATGCTTCTTGGGATCCATAATCCCATCACCTATAAAAATAGGAAAAAATCCTTGAGGGAGAGTAGGAAACTAATGTTGCTCTCCTCATAAATTGAGGGGATAGGATATGGATCTCCTTCTTAGATTTCTTTGTCTGACATTTCTTTATCTTTCATCATTAGGAATTTCATTCCTTTGTTCTTCTCGATCGTCCATGATTGTTATGTTCACAAATTCTTGAGTTTCTTTATGAATCTCATGTTTCTTGTTTTTACTTCTTGTTAGGGGAACTTTGTAGTATTCCAAATTTTAAGAATTTATTGTTGTCTTTTATGTCTCAAACCTATAACTATTTCTTCTACTCGAGAAGTATATTCTGTCACACACCTTAAATTCCATTCAAGATATTTCTTCTTCTTCTTCTTTTTGTTCCTGTAACTAATTGTACTAACCAGGACTTTTCAAACTTTTCCTTATGTAATTTACAGATTTCTACAACTCTTGGTGAAATATAACTTAAACTATCACCTCGATCAATTAAAACAATAATTGGTTGGTTATGTATCATACCTTCAATTTCTACCATTGAAGTTTGATGATTTGTCTATCAATTTTCCAATGTTGCACTGATTTTTGGTGTAGACCTTGGAAGCTCACCAACTGTAGCTGCTTTCTGTACTATTTGCACATTGTTATTTCCCTTCTTCCTAAGAGGAAAGTCTTTATAGTAATGTGGACCACTGCATTCCCAACATTTTACTATTTTTGGGGGGGGGAGTTTCTTTATTGAAGAAGGTCGATGGTATGACATTCTTATTTTCAGGCTGATTGAAAGGTTTACTAGTTATGAACTTATTACCTCCTTGAAATCTCTTATCAAAATTTCTGTTAGAGTAAGCTCCCCCCTTATTCTTAGGGTCAAACCTCTCAACCTTTTTCCCATTCCAATTCTTAGAATTCTCATTTCTATTTTTATACTTCTCAAAACAAAATTTAGATTTCCTCATGGTTTCTTCCAATGTTTTTGGGTTATCATACTCAATTCAATATTTATAGGAACTAGGTAGGCAACTGAAAAATCGTTAAATCTTTGGTTTTTCATCCACAATGTAAGGCCTATAACGCAACAAACTTAGAAAATTACTACATAAATCTTTCATTGTAAGATTTCCCAGTTTTAGATCATAGAACTCCTTGAATTTACCCTCATAATATTGTTCATATAGGTATTGTTTCTTAAAATAGCTCATAGAGGTTTTCCAAGTGATTTTTCCTTCCTTAATACTTTTCACTCTTTTTATATCCTACCACCATATATTTGAATTTTATAACACCCAGATATAATAGGCACATTTGGACATTGCTCTTCTAGAATTTGATTCAAAGTCTTGAAGACGCATAAGTTAAAATCTATGATCCTTTCACCCTTTAGGAGACAAATTTGAGTAAACAGAGTGACCAAAGTATGATATGCAATTCGTTTTGCATACATGGTCATGAACATATCTTCCATATCTTCCATATCATCTAACGAGCCAAATGATTGAGCTGGGAGAGAAATATACCAATCATAGGCTAGGCGTATCAAAGTTTGAATAAAAAATCTAACCATCACATCATCATGTTCGATCAAGTGAATATCACATATACTAAGGAACTGATCCATATGCTTGTTGGGATCCATAATCCCATCACCTATAAAAATAGGGAAAATTCCTTGAGGGAGAATAGGAAACTAATGTTGTTCTCCTCATAAATTGAGGGGATAGGATCTGGATCTCCTTCTTAGATTTCTTCGTCTAACATTTATTTCTCTTTCATCATTAGGAATTTCATTCCTTTGTTCTTCTCGATCATCCATGATTGCTATGTTCACAAATTCTTGAGTTTCTTGATGAATCTCATGTTTCTTTCTATTACTTCTTGTTAGGGGAACTTTGTAGTATTCCAAATTTTAAGAATTTATTGTTGTCTTTTATGTCTCAAACCTATAACTATTTCTTCTTCTCAAGCAATATATTCTGTCACACACCTTAAATTCCATTCAAGATATTTATTCTTCTTCTTCTTTTTGTTCTTGTAGCTAACTGTACTAACCGGGACTTTTCAAACTTTTCCTTATGTAATTTACAGATTTCTACAACTCTTAGTGAAATATAACTTAAACTATCACCTCGATCAATTAAAACAATAATTGGTTGTTTATGTATCATACCTTCAATTTCTACCATTGAAGTTTCATGATTTGTCTGTCGATTTTCCGATGTTGCACTGATTTTTGGTGTAGACCTTGGAAGTTCACCATCTGTAGTTTCTTTCTGTACTATTTGCACATTGTTATTTCCCTTCTTCCTAAGAGGAAAGTCTTTATAGTAATGTGTACCACTGCATTCCAAACATTTTACTATTTTTTTGGTGGGAGTTTCTTTATTGAAAAAGTTTGATGGTTTGACATTCTTATTTCCAGGCTGATTGAAAGGTTTACTAGTTATGAACTTATTACCTCCTTGAAATCTCTTATCGGAATTTATGTTAGAGTAAGCTCCCCCTTTATTCTTAGGGTCAAACCTCTCAACCTTTTTCCCATTCCAATTCTTAGAATTCTCATTTCTATTTTTACACTTCTCAAAATAGAGTTTATATTTTCTCATGGTTTCTTCCAATGTTTTTGGGTTATCATACTCAATTCAATATATATAGGAACTAGGTAGGCAATTGAAAAATCATTGAATCTTTGGTTTTTCATCCACAATGTAAGGCACATAATGCAACAAACTTAGAAGCTTGCTACATAAATCTTTCATTGTAATATTTCCCAATTTTAGTTCATAGAACTCCTTGGATTTACCCTCATAATATTGTTCATATAGGTATTGTTTCTTAAAATATCTCATAAAGGTTTTCCAAGTGATTTTTCGTTCCTTAATACTTTTTACTCTTTTTATATCCTGCCACAATATATTTGATTTTATAACACCGAAATATAATAGGCACATTTGGACGTTGCTCTTCTAGAATTTGATTCAAAGTCTTGAAGACACATAAGTTAAAATCTATGATCCTTTCACCCTTTAGGAGACGAATTTGAGTAAACGAAGTGACCAAAGTATGATATGAAATTGGTTGTGCATACATGGTCATGAACATATCTTCCATATCATCTAACGAGCCAAATGATTGAGCTGGGAGAGAAATATACCAATCATAGGCTAGGCGTACCAAAGTTTGAATAAAAAATCTAACCATCACATCATCATGTTCGATCAAGTGAATATCACATATACTAAGGAACTTATCCATATGCTTGTTGGGATCCATAATCCCATCACCTATAAAAATAGGAAAAATTCCTTGATGAAGAGTAGGAAACTAATGTTGCTCTCCTCATAAATTGAGGGGATAGGATCTGGATCTCCTTCTTAGATTTCTTTGACTAACATTTCTTTCTATTTCATCATTAGGAATTTCATTCCTTTGTTCTTCTCTATCGTCCATGATTGTTATGTTCACAAATTCTTGAGTTTCTTGATGAATCTCATGTTTCTTGTTATTACTTCTTGTTAGTGGAACTTTGTAGTATTCCAAATTTTAAGAATGTATTGTTGTCTTTTATGTCTCAAACCTATAACTATTTCTTCTTCTCGAGGAATATATTCTGTCACACACCTTAAATTCCATTCAAGATATTTCTTCTTCTTCTTCTTTTTGTTCCAGTAGCTAACTGTACTAACCAGGACTTTTCAAACTTTTCCTTATGTAATTTATAGATTTCTACAACTCTTGGTGAAATATAACTTAAACTATCACCTCGATCAATTAAAACAATAATTGGTTCGTTATGTATCATACGTTCAATTTCTACCATTGAAGTTTGATGATTTGTCTGTCGATTTTCCGATGTTGCATTGACTTTTGGTGTAGACCTTGGAAGCTCACCAACTGTAGTTGCTTCCTATACTATTTGTACATTGTTATTTCCCTTCTTCCTAAGAGGAAAGTCTTTATAGTAATGTGGACCACTGCATTCCCAACATTTTACTGTTTTTTGGGGGGGAGTTTCTTTATTGAAGAAGGTCGATGGTTTGACATTCTTATTTTCAGGTTGATTGAAAGGTTTACTAGTTATGAACTTATTACCTCCTTGAAATCTCTTATCGGAATTTATGTTAGAGTAATCCCCCCCTTTATTCTTAGGGTCAAAGCGCTCAACCTTTTTCCCATTCCAATTCTTAGAATTCTCATTTTTATTTTTATACTTCTCAAAACAGAGTTTAGATTTCCTCATGGTTTATTCCAATGTTTCTGGGTTATCATACTCAATTCAATATTTATAGGAATTGGGTAGGAAACTGAAAAGTCATTGAATCTTTGGTTTTTCATCCACAATGTAAGTCACATAACGCAACAAACTTAGAAACTTAATACATAAATCTTTCATTGTAAGATTTCCCAGTTTTAGTTCATAGAACTCCTTGGATTTACCCTCATAATATTGTTCAGATAGGTATTGTTTCTTAAAATATCTCATAAAGATTTTCCAAGTGATTTTTTGTTACTTAATACTTTTCACTCTTTTTATATCCTACCACCATATATTTGATCTTTATAACACCCAAATATAATAGGCACATTTGGACGTTGCTCTTCTAGAATTTGATTCAAAGTCTTGAAGACACATAAGTTAAAATCTATGATCCTTTCACCCTTTAGGAGACGAATTTGAGTAAATGGAGTGACCAAAGTATGATATGCAATTGGTTGTGCATACATGGTCATGAACATATCTTCCATATCATCTAATGAGCCAAATGATTGAGCTGGGAGAGAAATATAGCAATCATAGGCTAGGCGTACCAAAGTTTGAATAAAAAATCTAACCATCTCATCATCATTATCGATCAAGTGAATATCACATATACTAAGGAACTAATCCATATGCTTGTTGAGATCCATAATCCTATCACCTATAAAAATAGGAGAAATTACTTGAAAGTTGAGAGAGAGTAGGAAACTAATGTTGCTCTGCTCATAAATTGAGGGGATAGGATCTGGATCTCCTTCTTACATTTCTTTGTCTGACATTTCTTTCTCTTTCATCATTAGGAATTTCATTCCTTTGTTCTTCTCGATCGTCCATGATTGTTATGTTCACAAATTCTTGAGTTTCTTGATGAATCTCATGTTTCTTGTTTTTACTTCTTGTTAGCGGAACTTTGTAGTATTCCAAATTTTAAGAATTTATTGTTGTCTTTTATGTCTCAAACCTATAACTATTTCTTCTTCTCGAGCAAGATATTCTGTCACACACCTTAAATTCCATTCAATATCTTTCTTCTTATTCTTCTTTTTGTTCTTGTAGCTAACTGTACTAACCAAGACTTTTCAAACTTTTCCTTATGTAATTTACATATTTCTACAACTCTTGGTGAAATATAACTTAAACTATCACCTCGATCAATTAAAACAATAATTGGTTGGTTATGTATCATACCTTCAATTTATACCATTGAAGTTTGATGATTTGTCTGTCAATTTTCTGATGTTGCACTGATTTTTGGTGTAGACCTTGGAAGCTCACCAACTGTAGTTGCTTCCTATACTATTTGCACATTGTTATTTCCCTTCTTCCTAAGAGGAAAGTATTTATAGTAATGTGGACCACTGCATTCCCAACATTTTACTGGTTTTTTGGGGTGAGTTTCTTTATTGAAGAAGGTCGATGGTTTGACATTCTTATTTTCAGGCTGATTGAAAGGTTTACTAGTTATGAACTTATTACCTCCTTGAAATCTCTTATCAGAATTTCTGTTAGAGTAAGCTCCCCATTTATTCTTAGGGTCAAACCACTCAACCTTTTTCCCATTCCAATTCTTAGAATTCTCATTTCTATTTTTATACTTCTCAAAACAGAGTTTAGATTTCCTCATGGTTTCTTCCGTTTTTGGGTTATCATACTCAATTCAATATTTATAGGAACTAGGTAGGCAACTGAAAAATCGTTGAATATTTGGTTTTTCATCCACAATGTAAGGCACATAATGCAACAAACTTAGAAACTTTCTAGATAAATCTTTCATTATAAGATTTCCCATTTTTAGTTCATAGAACTCCTTGGATTTACCCTCATAATATTGTTCAAATAGGTATTGTTTCTTAAAATATCTCATAAAGGTTTTCCAAGTGATTTTTCGTTCCTTAATACTTTTCACTCCTTTTATATCCTGCCACCATATATTTGATTTTTATAACACCCAAATATAATAGGCACATTTGGACGTTGCTCTTCTAGAATTTGATTCAAAGTCTCGAAGACACATAAGTTAAAATCTATGATCCTTTCACCCTTTAGGAGATGAATTTGAGTAAACGGAGTGAACAAAGTATGATATGCAATTGGTTTTGCATACATGGTCATGAACATATCTTCCATATCATCTAACGAGCCAATGATTGAGCTGGGAGAGAAATATACCAATCATAGGCTAGGCCTACCAAAGTTTGAATAAAAACTCTAACCATCACATCATCATGTTTGATCAAGTGAATATCACATATACTAAGGAACTAATCCATATGCTTGTTGGGATCCATAATCCCATCACCTATAAAAATAGGAAAAATTCCTTGACGGAGAGTAGGAAACTAATGTTGCTCTCCTCATAAATTGAGGGGATAGGATCTGTATCTCCTTCTTACATTTATTTGTCTGACATTTCTTTCTCTTTCATCATTAGGAATTTCATTCCTTTGTTCTTCTCGATCATCCATGATTGTTATGTTCACAAATTCTTGAGTTTCTTGATGAATCTCATGTTTCTTGTTTTTACTTCTTGTTAGGGGAACTTTGTAGTATTCCAGATTTTAAGAATTTATTGTTGTCTTTTATGTCTCAAACCTATAACTATTTCTTCTTCTCCAGCAAGATATTCTGTCACACACCTTAAATTCCATTCAAGATATTTCTTCTTCTTTTTGTTCCTATAGCTAACTGTACTAACCAGGACTTTTCAAACTTTTCCTGATGTAATTTACATATTTCTACAACTCTTGGTGAAATATAACTTAAACTATCACCTCAATCAATTAAAGCAATAATTGGTTGGTTATGTATCATACCTTCAATTTCTACCATTGAAGTTTGATGATTTGTCTATCGATTTTCCGATGTTGCACTGATTTTTGGTGTAGATCTTGGAAGCTCACCAATTGTAGTTGCTTCCTATTCTTTTTGCACATTGTTATTTCCCTTCTTCCTAAGAGGAAAGTCTTTATAGTAATGTGGACCACTGCATTCCCAATATTTTACTATTTTTTGGGGGGGAGTTTCTTTATTGAAGAAGGTCAATGGTTTGACATTCTTATTTTCAGGCTGATTGAAAGGTTTACTAGTTATGAACTTATTACCTCCTTGAAATCTCTTATCGGAATTTCTGTTAGAGTAAGCTCCCCCTTTATTCTTAGGGTCAAACCGCTCAACCTTTTTCCCATTCCAATTCTTAGAATTCTGATTTCTATTTTTATACTTCTCAAAACAGAGTTTAGATTTCCTCATGGTTTCTTCCAATGCTTTTGGGTTATCATACGAAATTCAATATTTATAGGAACTAGGTAGGCAACTGAAAAATCATTGACTCTTTAGTTTTTCATCCACAATGTAAGGCACATAATGCAACAAACTTAGAAACTTACTACATAAATCTTTCATTGAAAGATTTCCCAGTTTTAGTTCATAGAACTCCTTGGATTTACCCTCATAATATTGTTTAGATAGGTATTGTTTCTTAAAATATCTCATAAAGGTTTTCCAAGTGATTTTTCATTCCTTAATACTTTTTCACTCTTTTTATATCCTGTCACCATATATTTGATTTTTATAACACCCAAATATAATATGCACATTTGGACGTTGCTCTTCTAGAATTTGATTCAAAGTCTTAAAGACACATAAGTTAAAATCTATGATCCTTTCACCCTTTAAGAGACAAATCTGAGTAAACGGAGTGACCAAAGTATGATAGGCAATTGGTTGTGCATACATGGTCATGAACATATCTTCCATATCATCTAACGAGCCAAATGATTGAGCTAGGAGAGAAATATACCAATCATAGGCTAGGCATATCAAAGTTTGAATAAAAAATCTAACCATCACATCATCATGTTCGATCAAGTGAATATCACATATACTAAGGAATTGATCCATATGCTTGTTGGGATCCATAATCCCATCACCTATAAAAATAGGAAAACTTCCTTGACGGAGAGTAGGAAACTAATTTTTCTCTCCTCATAAATTGAGGGGATAGGATCTGGATATCCTTCCTAGATTTCTTTGTCTGACATTTCTTTCTCTTTCATCATTAGGAATTTCATTCCTTTATTCTTCTCAATCAGCCATGATTGTTATGTTCACAAATTCTTGAGTTTCTTGATGAATCTCATGTTTCTTGTTTTTACTTCTTGTTAGGGGAACTTTGTAGTATTCCAAATTTTAAGAATTTATTGTTGTCTTTTATGTCTCAAACCTATAACTATTTCTTATTCTCGAGCAAGATATTCTATCACACACCTTAAATTCCATTTAAGATATTTCTTCTTCTTATTCTTTTTGTTCCTATAGCTAACTTTACTAACCAAGACTTTTCAAACTTTTCCTTATGCAATTTACATATTTCTACAACTCTTGGTGAAATATAACTTAAACTATCACCTCGATCAATTAAAACAATAATTGGTTCGTTATGCATCATACCTTCAATTTCTACCATTGAAGTTTGATGATTTGTCTGTCGATTTTCAGATGTTGCACTGATTTTTGGTGTAGACCTTGGAAGCTCACCAACTGTAGTTGCTTCCTGTACTATTTGCACATTGTTATTTCCCTTCTTCCTAAGAGGAAAGTCTTTATAATAATGTGGACCACTGCATTCCCAAAATTTTACTATTTTTTTGGGGGGGGACTTCTTTATTGAAGAAGGTCGATGGTTTGACATTCTTATTTTCAGGCTGATTGAAAGGTTTACTAGTTATGAACTTATTACCTCCTTGAAATCTCTTATCAGAATTTCTGTTAGAGTAAGCTCCCCCTTTAATATTAGGGTCAAACCTCTCAACCTTTTTCCCATTCCAATTCTTAGAATTCTCATTTCTATTTTTATACTTCTCAAAACAGAGTTGATATTTCCTCATGGTTTCTTCCAATGTTTTTGGGTTATCATACTCAATTCAATATTTATAGGAACTAGGTAGGCAACTGAAAAATCATTGAATCTTTGGTTTTTCATCCACAATGTAAGGCACATAGCACAACAAACTTAGAAACTTACTACATAAATCTTTCATTGTAAGATTTCCCGGTTTTAGTTCATAGAACTCCTTGGATTTACCCTCATAATATTGTTCAGATATGTATTGTTTCTTAAAATATGTCATAAAGGTTTTCCAAGTGATTTTTCATTCCTTAATACTTTTCACTCTTTTTATATCCTTCCACCATATATTTGATTTTTATAAGACCCAAATATAATAGGCACATTTGGACGTTGCTCTTCTAGAATTTGATTCAAAATCTTGAAGACACATAAGTGAAAATCTATGATCATTTCACCCTTTAGGAAGCGAATTTGAGTAAACGGAGTGACCAAAGTATGATATGCAATTGGTTGTGAATACATGGTCATGAACATATCTTCCATATCATCTAACGAGACAAATGATCGAGCTGGGAGAGAAATATACCAATCATAGGCTAGGTGTATCAAAGTTTGAATAAAAAATCTAACCATCATATCATCATGTTCGATCAAGTGAATATCACATATACTAAGGAACTGATCCATACGCTTGTTGGGATCCATAATCCCATCACCTATAAAAATAGGAAAAATTCCTTGAGGGAGAGTAGGAAACTATTGTTGCTCTCCTCATAAATTGAGGGGATAGGATCTGGATCTCCTTCTTAGATTTCTTTGTCTGACAATTATTTCTGTTTCATCATTAGGAATTTAATTCCTTTGTTCTTCTCGATCGTCCGTGATTGTTATGTTCACAAATTCTTAAGTTTCTTGATGAATCTCATGTTTCTTGTTTTTACTTCTTGTTAGGGGAACTTTGTAGTATTCCAAATTTTAAGAATTTATTGTTCCCACCATGTGTCCAGCATCACTGGGTGTTCTGCTGATATTTCTCAACCTCTATGGAAGTTGAGACTCCTCGTCTTCTTTGGCACAGTCGAGATTATGCCTTCTATTTCAGTTACAGACTTCAACGCTCATCCATCTGTCAATCCCTCTAAGAATCATATTTCTTCACTGGGCGAAGCTTAGTGACTCTTCATCACCTCTGGTGATCCCACCGAAGTGTCTTCGAGTCCTCTAGAAGAAACCATCAGTGGTTTTTGGCAGTTACACTGTGTCAAGCTACAGTATCCCTCCGATCTTGTTCAAATTCACCTGCACTGTTGGATTGATTCCATGGGATATTGCATTCATTTCGGCATTTCATCATTCGACATTCGTGTGACCATGCATCTCGACATTCCCAGTCGCGATCCCAAAAACGGAGCTTGGTTTCTCTATCTCTTTCCTCCATCTCTCGCTGATGTGATCAAGGGCTGTGACCACGGCCTTATTCATAAGGCGTTTTCGTGATTTCACATTTCGCGAGTCTAGAGATGAGGCATATCGACTCTCCAAGTCGTGATCCCTGATACCATGAAATGGCATGGGATCTATGGTCCAGATCAAGCCTTGGTCTGACGGCTCAAATTACGTCGCGATTTCGCATATCGCAATTTCGAGATTCCTATGGTTAATATTCTTTGACATCTCCAAATTTCGATCCGCAAAACTCCGAAATGGAGTTGGATCAATGGTGCATATCACATCTTGATCTGACGGCTGTGGTTAAGTCGCGATTTCACATATCACGATTTCAAGAGGTTAGGGAACCCTGTTCCTTTGACTCTCCAGTCAACGAAATGACGATATTTCCACACGTGTCCCTCTTGGATCAACGGTCAATCTTTTATCGTGATTTAGCAACTCCACGATCCTTCATTGTTTCTGATCAATGGTCCATATTTTTCCTTGATCCAACGGTCGAGATTATATCGCGGTTTCGCATATTGCGATTTCACGAGTTGAAAGGTTGGATCATTTCATTCCTTTGACTTTCCAATCAACGAAATGTTGATCTGTGTCCACGTGTCTTTCCTAAAGATGGACGATCCTCCTTCTTTCGGGATTTTGTGAGCCTGCTACTCCTTGCACTTTAAAGAACATACAGGTTCTCCTTGATCCAATGATGGTCGTATCCCACGCTTGGATCTAACGCCTGAAATTTGTCCTCCTCTTCTGCGTGCTCTTCTTGTCTACAAACGAATCCCACGATCCTCCTTCTTTCGGGAATTTTGAAAGAGATCCAACGATCACTGACACTTCTCCTCTCGAGCTTACTCATCCTCCTTACTTGGAAGAATTTCTAAGTGTCAAGGGCCTTGACCTTTGATCCCCCTGAGATCCTGAGTACGCTATCTTTCTTGAGCTTAAGCAGTGAGTTAACCTCATTCCTGGTGCACACCTACGCACTGCATTCGACTCTGTGCTAATTCCTCCTAAGCTTAATTTGTTCATGTTTTTCCATCGATGCACACTCTGATCCTATCATCAATGACAATATCACTTTGCATGTTAAACCTGCCAATAATCCTCTGCACTATCTCTTCTGAACTTATCGAGCTTGCTCTGCAGCTTCTTCCTAAAATACTTCTGATGCCCGTCTGTTACATTCTTCCTGTACTCATGCAATATTGGCTGATGTACTTGCCATCAATGACAAGCATACACTGCCTGTAAATCTTGCCAACAATCTCCCCCTTTGTCATTGATGGCAACTAAGGCACCCGAATGATTTTCTCCCCCTTTGACATCAATGTCAAAGAAGAGACATGCTCCCCCTAAGTTGTTGCAGTAATTTTAGGAGGCATTAGATATTCAAACAATACAAAACTCCCCCTAACAAGATGGACTCTNAAAGATGTTTTCAATTTGTTCTGTAGTGGGAATGTAATGGACCTAAACAATCTAATTGGTGACCTGCTCTCTCAGAAAATGATATTTTATGGGAATATGTTTGCTCTTGGAGTGGAAGACAGGATTTTTAGACACACTGATGGCACTAGTGTTATCACAATGAATTGGGATCGGTGCAGTGTATTTTACCTCTAATTCTGCAAGTGTCTGAATCATCCATAATACATGAGTGCAACATGTAGCAGTAGCAATGTACTCTACCTCTGTGGTTGATAAAGAAATGGAACCTTGCTTTTTACTAAGCCAAGCTACTAAGGAGTCACTTAGGAAGAATGCTCCTCCACTGGTGCTTTTTCTCTCATCAACACAGTTTGCCCAATCTGCATCTGAATAAGAAGTCAACTGAAGATTTTGATTTCTGGGATACCACAGACCATAAGTCATTGTTTCTTTTAAATACCTGAATATCCTTTTGACAGCTTGAAAATG
>JASDQU010333979.1:1074-11744 GCA_032191745.1 Picea mariana
ATATATGTAAACTTTAATTTTACAAAGATATTAAAATTTTATATATGTATTTTATTTCTCATTTTTTAATATTAACTATTAAATAAATTAATATAATTATTAGCACAAATTAAATTAGTATATTCGATATTATAGTTGTTCATGAAATATAAAGTTTTAATTTTACAAAAAAAAAAATTAACAAAAACGGATAGTTTGTATTATAAAAGGGGTTGTAGCAGAGCTAAACCAGCCTGAAGATACAAAATTTTAGTCTGCCTAGTAGTGTTCAACAAAACAGGGGGAATATTCATCCTCGTCTCACTAATATATTTCATTTTTTTTACAAAAAAGATACATTCCTGCCGTGATTGTATTCTGACATAAGAAAAAAGCAAAAAAAACACATTTACATTTCATAAACCTGGTTTAGTGGAGTTTTAAATCAGTGTTTACTATTGCTTGAGAGTCGCCTTGATTGATGAGGGTTAGATGTGGGTTCAATGGTTGCATTATCTCACAAGAGGAGTGGGATCCTTCTAAAGGAACTACTTCACACTACACAGGATTTCCAGGTCAGCTGCCATGAATTTCCTTTCCTAGAGATCAAATTTGATCAGTGTGTCGATTAAATGTTTTTAGGATGATAGCCAACTCCTTGTCGTGTTTATCTTCTCTGTCATTCATTTTTTTCTCTAGCTGGGTATGAGACTCCCAAAGGCTGCAAGCTCTTGCTGTTGTTGCTTCACTTTTCCCTATATTGCCTTTAATTCACAGTTGCTACAATGGTATATGGATTGGCTCCTACACCACATGGTGTTGACAGAGGAAGAATAGATGGGGCGAAACCTAATGCGAGTGCAACGAGAGAGCCAAGGGGGATAGGAAGGAGATAAACTAGAAAAAGAGGAGCTTAATGCGCCCACCTTCTAACAAACAACAAAATATAACAACCTGGGAGATGTGCCCATGAAAACACTCGCGGGGATCTTTTGAAGTACATGTAATGATGAAGGGAAGTGTTGGAACTGGGAGCTATGAATCAGAGTCCATAGAAATTTGTTCATGTGAGTCGAGGTGAGATATCTATCGAGAGGGGATGAGCATCCCAGTGTGACATCAAGGGGAATGAGAATCACACATATGGCTTGCAGATGAGGGTGAGGAACTTTAAATGGTGACACACGAGAGAGAGAGAGAGAGAGAGAGAGAGAGAGATGATCATGGAGATGAAGCAACGCATGTGCCAAGAGATATATCAGCTTCAGGGAAATCATAAGGTTCAACGATGAAAGGGGGGAGGTCACATCACCCCTCAAAACAATTTTTTGATTTGAAAAAAAAAAAAATCTCCTCGATCCATTAAGCTAAGGTGGAAATTGCATGGATGAGTCTTCTTTTACCTTTAGGTTGCCTTGATCCAAGCACTTTGCATTCTTGGCTAAAATATCGACATCCCCATTCTGATGTCGTAGAATATGAAAGTAATCCACAGAGTGGAAATTTTGTTCCTTTATTTTAATCTTGTGATAGATTCTTTGCAGGTTAGGGTGAGGGTTGTGGTTGACCTGTCGCAAACCTTTTATAGTCAATTATGAATCTACAATGACGATGACACTCATAGATTTGTTTGCTTTTATCAAGGTGTGCCCCATATATGCAACCAAAAATTATGCTTGATTGTTTGTCTTATGTCCCAAACCCCAAGCAAAGTTTATGTTCTGATTTCCATCGGAGCCATATATGACCACACACACACACACCCCCCCACCAAACGCCCCTAAGTTATTCGCAAATCTTAATATAGTTCGAAATTGATACTTATTAATACTGAAAAATAGAATTTAATATATTAACGTAGTAAATTTTAAGATACTATAGTGTATACTATATAGAATTTCAAGGAGACAGTAAACCTCCAATTTGATTGAAATAAAATTTAAAATGTGTCATTATGTGGATACATTGTAATCTAAAATATATTTTATATTTTTTTAATATATAATATTGTCACTCCCAACTTGACATTTCCTTCAAATTTTGATGAAACTTTTAACCATTCGAAATATTTATATCCACGTTCCCAACATTCCCACGTTGTGGAGACTCCTACAACATAGATTTTTATATATGATATAAAAATATATTTTAAAAACACAAAAATATTTCTTAATTAAAAATAATAGCACAATTATAACTATGTAGAAAAAATACAAAATTATCGTGATGGATATTATTCACTAATATTATTGTGAATCTTAAGTTTCTTTTAAGCAAGACAACCCACTTATCAATTTAGGACAATTTAGGAACAAAACAAGTGATTTAACATTAATGAATAAGACGGGCTAACTAATGAATAATTGAGCTATCTAAAACAATCATTACATTGAAGGGTTGCTCTACACGTTTATTCATTCATTTATTAAATGTTTTTAAAATTAGGTTACCAAGAGTGTTATTTTATAACAAAATATATTTTTTATTAGAAAAATATTGTTAGATTTTATAGCTTGGGAGGTACTCCGCGTGTTTTGTCTTGTATGCGGAAGTAGCCTTATATTTGCACTACTAGATCACTTGACTTTGTAATGGGTTTTTATAAAGTGGTTCTTTTATGTAAGTGATTTTTTATTAAGTGTACCTTCTAATATTAAAGTGCACTTATGTTATAAAGTGAAATTGTACTTTAATATTTTAAGTAATTTATTTTGGAGGGAATGAATCATGTCCCTTGATCATGTAAAGGCAAGATTAGATCTTGGCCTTTGGATTTAGGGATGGAGAAGGTGAAAAGACACTTGGAAAGTGAAAGGTCATTTTCGAATTATAAAAGAATGCATTGGGTAGTGTGCAAGACACAATGAGAAGAGGAGATTGAGAGATTTCCGAGAGAACTTGAGAGATGAAAGTAAGTAGCAAATTTTTGGCACGAATCCCAAGGGAGATTGGGCACATTTTCCAAGGGAGAAATTTATGTTTTGAAGAGTCTGAGATTTATTGTTGAAGACAGGTCATACTTTACAGATCTGTACAGGTCGTACAGCAACAAATTTGGGCATGAAAATCGAGGCAAATGTGGGCACAGCTTTCGAGGCAAGTGTGGGCACAAAGTTGGAGGTTGGTCATATAGGAGTTAAGGTACAAAAGCCTATTGTGGACACAAATATCGAGGTGTTAATTTCAGCAAGTTCGCACAATTGTACAAATTTGGCACATTTTTCTAGGCAACAGATTTGTGGGATTGTTGGGTGTTGTAAGTGATTCTCTTGGCTGCTAATTGTAATTTTGTTGTTGACATACTTTCCTGAAATTAATAAAATCTCTCTCTCTTTGGGTTTCCCCACATTGGGGTTTTCCCTGCCTGGTTGCCTAAATTTCTGAGTATTACATGGATGTGCGATTGATGTTCATTGTGTTTATTCCGCTGCAAAAGTGCTTAGCAATGTGTATTTATGCTCATAATATTTTATGAATGTGGATTTATACATTTCAAAGTTCATAGATGACAATTATCTCTAGGTTTCTAAGTGTATGACAGAATATAGTGCATGTTGATTTTGTCATTAAATTTCTACATGGTATCAGAACTTGGGCTCTGAGTGAGAGTGAGCAGTGAGATTTTTGGGCAAGATTTGAAGGGGGGGAACTTGATTGGTTGTTTTTCATTGAAAAATTGACAGGGAAATGGTTGTTTGCATCAGGTATGAGGACCGGTTGGATGGAATTTCCAACTATTTGCAATGGAAATTCAGGATGTCGACTTTTCTCAGGGAGAACAAAATTTGGAGCTTTGTTGGCACCATAGTTGTTGTTCCATCAGCAGACCTTATAGCTTTGGATTTACATCAGGTAAAGGAGGCCAAATCTCAAAGGCTTATTCCGGATGGGGTGAAGGACCACCTTATCCCTCACTTGGCTGAGAAGAAGACAACCAAAGAGATGTTGGATGCACTGAAAAAACTTGTACGAGGCGAAGAAAGAAAACCAGAAGATGGACTTGAAGGATAAATTGCATGATACCAAGATGGGTAAGGGGGAGACTGTGTATTCTTATCTTACCCAGGTAGCTCAAGTGAAAGATGAGTTGGTTGCAGTTGGGGAGGTCATATCGGATTCAGAGTTGGTGAGGATAGCCTTGAAAGGCTTCACCAAGGAATGGGAAGTCTTCGTGAAGTGTGTGGTGGGTTGTGATCATATTCCAGATTAGATCAGACTGTGGGACGATTTCACTCAGGAGGAGATTCAGGAAGGATATGAGAGCAATGGATAGAAGACGAATGGAGCTGATGAAGATGTTGCTCTTACTGCAAAAGGCAAGGGGAAGTAGAAAGGAAATTTCGGGAGGAACTTGAGTAAAGTTAGATGTTACTATTGTAACCAATTGGGGCACTTTTCTTCTCAGTGTCCTAAGAGGAAGAAGAAGAAGAAGGAACAGGAGGGGGCTGATACAATTGTTATAGCAGCTATGGAGGACTTTTCATCGAAGTTTGATATCAAAGTTTGGAGGGGGCAAGTTTGGGCATGGAAATCGAGGAAAGTGTGGGCACGGAATTGAAGGTCAGTCGTATAGGAGTGAAGTTACAACAGCTTGTTGTGGGCACAAATATCGAGGTGTTGATTTTAGCAAGGTCATACAGTTGTACGAATTTGGCACGTTTTTCTAGGAAACGGATTTGTGGGACTGTTGGGTGTTGTAAGTGATTCTCTTGGATGCTAATTGTAATTTTATTGTTGATATACTTTCCTGAAGCTAATAAAATCTCTCTCTCTTTGGGTTTCCCCACATTGGGGTTTTTCCTGGCTGGTTGCCTAAATTTCTGAGTATTACATGGATGTGTGATTGATGTTCATTGTGTTTATTATGCTACAAAAGTGCTTAGTAATGTGTATTTATGCTCATAATATTTTATGAATGTGAGTTTATACATTTCAAAGTTCATAGATGACATTTATCTCTAGGTTGCTAAGTGTGTGACAAAATATAGTGCATGTCAATTTTGTCATTAAATTTCTACATGGTATTAGAGCTTGGGCTCTGAGTGACAGTGAGCAGTGAGATTTTTGGGAAGGATTTGAAGGGAGGGGAATTGATTGGTTGTTTTTCATTGAACAGTTGACAAGGAAATGGATGTTTGCATCATGTATGAGGACTGATTGGATGGGATTTCCAACAATTTGCAATGGAAAGTCAGGATGTCGGCTTTTCTCAGGGAGAACAAAATTTGGATCTTTGTCAGCACCATAGTTGTTGTTCCATCAGCAGACCTTATAGCTTTGGATTTACATCAGGTAAAGGAGGCCAAATCTCAAAGGCTTATTCTGGATGGGGTGATGGACCACCTTATCCCTCACTTGGATGAGAAGAATACAACCAAAGAGATGTGGGATGCACTGAAAAACGTGTACAAGGCGAAGAATGAAAACCGGAAGATGGCCTTGAAGGATCAACTGCATGATACCAAGATGGGTAAGGGGGAGAGTGTGTCTTCTTATCTTACCCAGGTAGCTCAAGTGAAAGATGAGTTGGCTACAGTTGGGGAGGTCATATCGGATTCAGATTTGGTGAGGATAGTCTTGAAAGGCTTCACCAAGGAATGGGAAGTCTTCATGAAGTGTGTAGTGAGTAGTGAGCATCTTTGAGATTAGAGCAGACTATGGGACGATTTCACTCAGGAGGAGATTCGAGAAGGATTTGAGAGCAATGGATAGAAGATGGATGGAGCTGATGAATATATTGCTCTTGTTGCAAAGGGCAAGGGGAAGAAGAAAGGAAATTTCGGGAGGGACTTGAGTAAAGTCAGATGTTACTATTGTAACCAGTTGGGGCAACTTACTTCTTAGTTTCCTAAGAGGAAGAAGAAGAATAAGGAACATGAGGGGGCTAATACAACTGCTATAGAAGCTATGGAGGACTTTTCATTGAAGTTTGATATGGAATTTTATTTGGTTATTCTAGTATCCAATGTCGGTAGTGGAGGATTTTGGGGTGATAATAGATGGATTGTTGACAGTGGAGCCTCTTGTCACATGACAAGAATCTGGTGAGTATTCCTTATTATCATAGAGACAGGTCATGACCAGCTGGTGGAGATTGAAGGAGGTATGGCACGAGTTATACATGGAGTTGGGAGGGTTATATTCTGACTCGAGTATGGAGGATTCTTGGAGCTTGATGGAGTTCTCTTTGTTCCAGGGTTGAGGGTTAACTTGCTCTCAATATTATCCTTGGAGGATGTTGGATATTGTACATTGTTCAAGAGGGGACATGTATTTATCTACAAGGAGGGAGTGGACCTAGTTGAACCACAGTTTATTGGTGATCTGGTGGATAGGTTGTACATGTTGCGAGGACAACCTTCAGGTTATGATTCAGCATCGGATGAGGAGCAAGAGGTTCCTAAGACTACGGTGGGCCCAAGGACTCGGTCTTGCATTCTGGTAGAAGAGAGGGAGTCTCTTCTGAGAACCAACAAGAGGCTCAGTTGATGTGATCGAATCGATGCTCAGGGTGGAGTGGATTCTCCTAGGAGCTCGAAGTTCATAGTAGTTGCTAGGAGGAGGTATTTCGGTTCGGGTTTTGTGCAGATGTTGAGGTTGGCTCCAAGTTTAGAGGGATCTCCTACTACGAACAGTGTGATGGGACCAGATGATGGCGATGGAAGCAAGTGCATCCCTCACTAAGAGGGAGTGTTAGCTTTTATAGATCGGGAGGTACTTCGCATGTTTTGTCTTGTATGAGGAATTAGCCTTATATTTGTACTACTAGATCACTTGACTTTGTAATGGATTTTTATAAAGTTGTAATAAAGTGGTTATTTTATGTAAGTGACTTTTTATTAAGTGTACCTTCTAATTTTAAAGTGACTTTATTTCATAAAGTGCACTTATGTTATAAAGTAAAATTGTACTTTAAAATTTTAAGTCATTTATTTTGGAGGGAATGACTCATGTCCCTTTATCATATAAAAGCACATTTTTCTAGGAAGCATATTTGTGGGATTGTTGGGTGTTGTAAGTGATTCTCTTGGCTGCTAATTGTAATTTTACTGTTGATATACTTTCTTGAAGCTAATAAAATCTCTCTCTCTCTCTCTCTCTCTCTCTCTCTCTCTCTCTCTCTCTCTGGGTTTCCTCGCATTGGGGTTTTCCATGGATGGTTGCCTAAATTTCTGAGTATTACATGGATGTGTGATTGTTGTTCATTGTGTTTATTCTGTTGCAAAAGTGCTTAGCAATGTGTATTTATGCCCATAATATTTTATGAATGTGGGTTTATACATTTCAGAGTTCATAGATGACAACTATCTCTAGGTTTCTAAGTGTATGACAGAATATAGTGCATGTTGATTTTGTCATTAAATTTCTACAAATATGATAACAAAAAATATTTTGAAAGATATTTTATAATTTTTAAAAATAAAATAATTTTTTTATTTAAATTAAAAATATATTAATAATAATTTTAATTATATGAAACAAAATATTATCAATTATATGAATAAAATGTGTTAATATTAAAAAACTAATTTATTTATATTGAATATTTTAATGTAGAAATCATAATATACATTAATATGTTGAATTTGACATCTTCTAAATCCAAGGTCTTTACTAATTTCTATCAAAATGGTAACTCACAAAAGAAAATCTAAAAATTGAATATTATAGTCCTCATATGCTTTTACAACCTCTTCTATACTTGGAAGTGTTGAAAAAAAACCCAAAAATACATGACATTGCCTAGAGAATCCATATCAATCTAAATAGAAAAATATAAAACTAAAGAATTTTTCAAGTACATTAAAGACTAGCTTCAACACTAGTTTTTTCCAACATATTTAATAAAGAGAGTACTAGCTTCAACACTAGTTTTTTCCAGCAAATTTAATACAGAGAGTACACATGTTTTGGAAGGAAACTTCCATCCTTGAACTCATGTTGAGAGAAAGTTCATTCCTGCATAAATAATGGTTTTTTTAGATATTGTGTCCCCTTGAACATTGAGTTTTTGACCTATGTGGGTAATTAAAATTTTTGGAAATTTCAATTTTACCTCTAAAACCCTCCTCGTGATTAGACTTAAAACCAATTTTTATATATGGTAGCTTCCACTATCCTAGTTTATTAACATCTTTTAGTCCCATATAACTTGAAGTATATCAATGCCTTGATCATTGTACATTTTGAAAGTAACCATAAGGCAAAGAATTCAACTCTATTATTTTTCCCTTTTCCTCTTACATTTTTATAAGAAACATGATGTTTTTTTTGTAAATGCAAGATGCCACAAGCCCCGCATTTACTTGGAGTCCCTCGACACGTAAGGTAAAAAAAACCTAGGCTTTTAATTTATCAAAACATGGAGCTTTTAATATTTTATGGGGTTTATTTTTTGGGCTTCCATGACCCTCCATATGCAAATCTAATGGACAATCTGTGATGGAGTAATGTCCTCCCTTGGAATATCATACTATTTCTAGTAAGCCAAAGGCTCCACAAAACAAAGCAAGGTAATGATATGTAGGCACCTATTGACTTATCATTGTACCAGTTCTCAAAGAAAGCAAGTAAAGAGGTTTTTTCCCACATGTTGTGACCATTTGATAACTTCAAAGCTTCCTTCCAAGCCTCCTTTGCATGTGGACATTCTACAACAAGGTGATTTAGAAATTCTTCATCATTTTTACACAAGATGTATCTTCCATGACCATGCTAGTTTTTCTTTTGACCATTGTCTTAATTTAAAACTTTATTGGATAATGCTAGTTGTAGAAATATCCTACTTAAGTGGACTACTGAGATTCCATCCTCTTTTCCACCACCATATTTTCCCCAACCTCTTCTTCCTCCGTTTTGGTTGCATACCCAAGTTTTGTAGTGTAAACACTTGTACCTTTATTCTTGGACCATTTTAATTCATCATCTACATCAATCAATTTTTTAGCACTTTCATTTAATTGAAGCATATAATTGTATCATTCTTTAGTTGGTTCATCCTACAAAGTCAAGTCACTTGCTTCGTTCCTATAGTCTCTCCAATGATTGATTATACTTTGGGACTTTTCATCAAGTAAACTAAAAATTCCTTGATTGTGGAGTGCATCGATTGGAGGGTATAAGAGTCTGAAGTTTGTAGAGAAACCAATGCAAGGATCTTCCCCAAGCCTAACCCCATTTCCTCTCCCTACTTTCCAAGCTAACCACTTTCCAACTAGGGGAAAGGACTTGACAAATTTTTTCCAAATTATGGAGGCTCCTTTAAAAAACTTTATTTCCCTTCTTAACTATTCTTCCATTGATTCTACTCCTAAATATTTTTCCTATGTAACTCTCCCCCAAAGACCTTTGTGATTGATCAGCCTCATAAATACTTTATTGTCAAAGCTTGACAAAAAATGAAAATGTTGTTGAGTCTCCAACCACCTTTCCTTCTAATTGGCAATTTGCTCTATTTCACCAATGGTATCCCTTCCTTTTGTCATTTTCCAATCCATAAAAAACTAAAGCACTTTCTTCTAATCTTGTCTAACATCCTTTAGGGATATGACCCAAGTACAATCATTAAACAAGGATACTTTCTATAACTGATGCAAGAGCAATCTCATCATAAATAAATCATTGGAGGAGGCCTAATGGGTCTTTCAAGTTTACTCAAGGGAGTGGGTTTCCCTTAATTTAATTCTTTTGTTTTCTTAAGATTGTAATTAAATTCTAGAATGATTGAATTAAGATTGAGTAATGAGTAGATATCGAGATTCATGGAGGCCTAGAAAGTAAATGAGTGACTTTTAGAGATCTTCCTCCAGATATTGTGGATCTGAGGGATATCAGAAGGTTGGTGTGGAGAGATTATAGGATCTGAACTAATTCCAGTTCAAAATCCTTTTGGGATTAGATTGTAAGCCTTGAAAGCATTCAAGAGAGAGAGATTGGAGTGAGATAGATATATTTGTGTGTGTGTGAAGGGCCAATGATGGCCGGAAAATCTAAGGAAAGGCCAATGAATTGAAATCAGACCTAGGCAAGCATAAGGAAGCCTTGTATAGTTTTGTGAGTGTAGTGAATAAAGGGAGAATTTGTGTATATTCCTTGCGCAATCAAATGGATTTCTTGTTATTTCATATCATGTAACAATGTATTGAATTTTATATTTATTGAATGGAGAATAGGATTGGATTCCTCTATTCGTAGGAATTGATTTGCACATTTTTCAAATAAGGTAGATGCCTGATTCGAACTCCATCGAATTGATTTTATAATTTTAGTATGTATGAGAGGGATTATAGAATATTGTGTGTTGGAGGAAGAGATTAAAATTTATTACAGTCTAGAGAGAATTAAGACCGTCGGATCGAGGTTAGAATCCACAAGGTTCATCGGATAAAAGTTCTTTAATGCAATGAGAATGGACAGAGTTAGAATCTATATCGTTGATCACATTTGGATCAATGATCCATATCATTTTATTGCAGCGATGTTCGTGGTCGTTGGATCATCAATCGGAGAGGTAGAATTGACGGTGTGAATGGATTTCACGTTTGTAGTTGCCCGGACGATAATCATAAGGTCAATCTACAAAAAGAAGAGATTGTACTAAGTGTCACAATCTGGCTCTCTCACATTTCTTTGAGCACGTTGAAAAAGCACTTTTTGAATTCGTGAAAAATAGCCCATGGTTACAACTCTAG
>JASDQU010333981.1:0-12729 GCA_032191745.1 Picea mariana
CGTTTGCTCATTAAAAATGAAAGGGGCATTTATCAGGAAGGATTATTCTTTACCAGACCTGGTGAATTATTGTGGGAAAGAAACCCCCTTAGAGTCTTCTTTTGTCATTTCCTCAGACTCTCCAAATATGAGGAAGCAATGAGCATGAACTAGCTTGGGCTCATAAAATCCACAAGCAAGTGATTACTGTTCGAAAAATTATGTCTGCAAAATTCCTATCTGCACTCGTGTTGGATGATGTGGAATATGTTAAGGTCCACCTTCCGACAAACCTCACTCCATCGACATCAGCACCTTATTTGGAGCAGAGATTAGAGATTATTTAGAACCCTGGACTCTGCATGCCTTAATGGCAGATGTCTTTGCCAATAGCCATGGGAATTCACCAATGTCTCTTGGCTGATAGATCCTACAGGTGACTCGACATCGACACCTCTATTCGTACCTATTTAGGATTTTCTATAGGTACCTTGAGGCCCATTGACATCACAGGTGGGTCATCTCGCATCGGTTAACAACATTCATTAATGGTTGGTAATCCGATGATTTCTATTTGTGTTCGACTCCGACACATCTAATCACACAAATCAGACTTGTACCAGGAGTGAAGCTTTGAAGATGATTGAAGACATGATTTCAGTTGATCTTTTTCAGGCCAGAACAAAATCCAGGTTCAGGGGTCATCCTAAGATACTCTGTTGTTATACACAGAAAGATTTTTTTTCTCAGGACGATATTATTTGTTCAAAATCTTCTGCAGACTCCTGAATGTTCCAGTGGTACCAGTCAAGTACCAGCACAAAGTTTATCAGTTACAGGTCCAGCAGAAAGACCAGAGTAGCTATAATTTTCGTGCTTTCAAATCTAGACTTAGCCTCAAAAGATAATTCCACAACAAGCCTTGAACGATCATGGAGATAGGTAATGTAGCTTAGGTACGTTTAGTTCATATGGATTTATTGTATTAATTTGCATACTAATACATTTGAATTAAGGGTACCTTAACTACTCCATAGCATTTCATCATTTCCACGATCTGTACCTAGTAAACTAACCTACCATGCCATTTCGTGTCATAAACATCCAACATTACCGGGACTTAGTTCGATTTGACTCGGATATAATAACTCTACACCCTCGTACGACCTCCATCATGATCCGACACCCTATCTATCTGCACAACAATTCAAATATTTTCATATCGTTTTCGTCCCGACCGTTTTTTTCACCACATTCTCTATCGCATTCTTCCCTTTCATCGCTCTCGTCCCCTCGTCGCCCTCATCCAACCTCCGCTGCCACTGATTGAATTTCCCTGTTATTCTAAGAAGAGCCATGGTAGCCAACCGCCACGAACCAGAAACATACGCCGACCTGGAAGCCCTCCCGGAGTATGGAGCAACGAAAGATATTTTTAAGCAAGCTGGGTGGGAGCCATTTCTGAAGAAGTTCGATGGGTATAACGATGCAATCACACTCCAGTTTGCGCTGCATTTCGATGGAGAGACCGCCAAGGTGGGAGAACTTGAGTTCGGGGTCACAGAGGAGTTCATTGCAGAGGCAATTCAGTTACCCACCACAGGCCAGAGGTGGACGAAGGGACAAACGGTGGATAAGGAGCTCTGTGCGCAGTTGTTGAAACCTCAGTACCGGAACACAAAATGGTCCGAGGGAACGTCGCGGTCCTGGCTGGAGCCACAGTGGGCTCAAGTGTTGATCATCCTCCAGCGTTATTTAACGTGTGAGGGTCGATATACCATTATATTCCCCTGCCACGCCCGACTTTTGTTACACTTCACAGGTACTCCGCTGAACATACCATTTTTCTTGTTAAAAAGTTTGAAAAGGATGGCCGAACAGGTCCAAAGGGTTAGTGAGTTTCGAGGGAGTTTATTTCACTTCGAGTTAGTTAAAATATTGATCACATCTGCACTATCGAAAAAGAAAGAGACTCGGGACCTCTTCACTGTAAAAACCCTCGCCCGTGCCCAGTCGAAAGCTAAGAAGGTGAAGCCTTTTTCCCCACACAGAAAGTCGAACTCCAAGAAAAAGAAAGCCAAAACCCTGACTACAGACTCTGCTGTGAACCCTGAGCCCAAACCTCCAATTCATGGCGAGATAGAAACCAATGCTGAAACTGGGAAGGCCACCACACCTACAGAAGCAGACATTGAAGCCCTGAGTTCTCCCCCAGCTGCCGATAACATAATTGATGTGGAGGAACTAGTTGAGTCAACTGACAAGCCTAGGAGGAACCCGAAAAGAAAATGTAAAAGTGTATTGTCGGGAATGGACAACTCGGTACCCAGTTACCCCACACAAGAAATATTGGAAAGTATAGATGGTCACGAGGAGGCCCCGGAGCCATCTGAGATGACCTGGACCTTGTCCCAGCTCATTCAAAAAAATCGTAGAACCAATCGGCAAGCCACTACACCCAAGAAAATTATGCAGAATGAGTCCACCCAAGTACCAACCGGTACCTCTGTTCAGATGCCAAAATAGCCCACTCCCGAACCTAGCCCAGCTAACACCTATGAACAAAGCCCAAATGAGTTCACCCATGAACTCAACCCAGACCAGAATTTTGATCCAGTTGACACTTATGAGCATAGCCCAGATCAGTTTACTCCTGAATTCAGTTCAGACCATAATGCCGATAGTTTTCACACCCCTGCTCAGAGTCCCGAAGATTTTACCCATGCGTCTAGCCCTCCAACACAGCCCGGACAAGAGAAAACAATTGAAACCCACTGCGAGCTCTCCTCTAGTCGGTCCTTGAAGCCCATGATGGCGAAACGAGAGAGAAAAAACAACAGATTGAAGGAGAAATTGCATGAGTACCGTGTATTGGACAAACATGTTAAAACCGAAAACGAACTCCTGAAGCTTAGGGTAAATCACCTCTTATCCAAAGTTGGAAGGCTAAAGCAGAGGAATAAAGATGTTTTCAAAAGGAACAGACAACTTCAGAGGATTGCTAGGAAGCATGTTATAATCAATAGGGTCCTTAAGAAAGAAATTAGGAATGTGAAGAAGCAGGAGAGGCTACAGATGTTGGTTGCAGCTGCTGCAACCCTTTGATGGCTACCAAGTCTTTTTGATTTTTGTTGCCTGAGGATAGGCAAGAACTTCAGTGTGGGGGTATGTTGGTCCCCAGTTTTGACCATGCTCTTTGCCCATATTATATACCACAGACCTCCATTTATATTCCAGTACCACCCTTTTGGCCTCGTTTTTACATAATTAACATCTCCCTACCATTCAATGGGGCTACCTAAGGTATCTTTGCATTTCAAGCTATTTTTATGCACTTTAATGCTTTAAATTGGTATTCGAACTAATATCGCTTGGATTAGGTACCACTTTTATTTTTGGAACAGGATGTCGGTACCAGGTACCAACTCGTACCCGTGGAGGTACCAATGGGGCTGTTCAAGATCTGCGCGTTATGGTGTGCGTTATGGTTCGAATGGGAGGCAGAGAGCTCGTATGACAGCTGGAGTCATTGCCACAGGATGCTTGAAAGCCAATGATAAAACTGGGTCGATTATTCCTCATCGTTCACACTTCGTGACACTACGTGTCACGAAGCTGTGAAGTACGTTTCAATTTGATTTCAAGAACTATTCTCGGATCGGGGATCCGTTTGTTTTACATACCTTTATTTTCGACTGTTATAGACAGAAGGATTGATATATAAACCCGAGATCACTTCTGAGAACGGGTTAGATTATGTTGGACTATGTTATGCTGTGAACCTATGTTTTTGAATATAGACTACTGTTGCGTTATGGTACCCGACTGTCTTATGATTTGAGTATTTCTTTCCTGAGTTAATGAAGCACGAAGTTTACACATTGATCGTATAGAATGTTATAGTCGGCTTTGGTTACCACTTACAGCGTTTGTGCCATTTGGTTGGGCCCGCCAAACCGGTGCAAGTCGCTGCCTTATTTTGCAATAGATTTAGTTTTATGCTGTCACAGATTTAGTCCATTTCCGTGCTTTCGAACTTGCATACGAGGTAGCTTACGCTTGTAGATTTAGTTGTTTTAGCACATTAGCATTTGCTTACATGAATGGTATATCTGCAGCTCATAGTGTGTAATCGATTTGGTTGTTCCAGAGTCATATCGTTCTCCAACAGAATCATTTCCCACAGACTGTTATCTTTTACGTTGGTGAATATAAAACACATGATTGATGCCTGTAGGGTTTAAGAGTACGAACGTGGTATTGTTTAGCTTTTTCATTTTCAATTCGAATATAACTCAGAATTAGCATGCATTTTGCTTTGTTAGACAGTAGTTACCTTGCCTGATTAGAATAGTTAGATTACAGTTAGAACAAAAGGAGCTCCTAGTACCAGTAGATAGGATAGTACTCTGTTTTCATGTAGACAGAATTAGATTGATTTGTTGCTGCTCAGAATGAATGCATTTTCGATAATCCTCTGTGTGTCCTGACTTAAACAGAAATGATGATGGTAGATGATTGAGCATAGAGGTAAAATAATCTTATGGAACCACACTGTTGAATAGAAATAGCAGCACCAACATTTGAGCACAAGACTGTTTTTTTTGTTTATGACTTAATAGGAAATGCTCAGTTTCAAGTTAGTTATCAAAATTCAAGTTCTCAGAATAGGTGTGTGTTTTCTTCTTAGGATAGCATTCAGATAGAGACTAGACGCTTACCTGCACATACTGTGTATCAGCTCGAAGTTTACCAACCCTGGTTTGACAATTTAGTGATTCAGGTCATTCAAAGCTTCAATTTAGCAGCCTGACAGTTGCTTTATGAAGTGACCCACTTTTATAGAAAGAAGTGTGGATCACTTTTATAATGAAATTATTTTATAAAAGAAATTTGTATGCGAAATAAATAAGTTTAAAATAAAATATTAAGACTACTTACAGTGATTCACTTTTATACTTGAAGTGAAATACACTTTACGGTGGATGCATGAACTTTTTAATAAAAAAGTTAAAAAAAAGATTTGAACTCAAGAACTCTTACTTAATAAGGCAACTTTTAACCAAGTGAGGTAGAAAAACATATTGTATTGTTTAGAAGAAGGATTGTTGTTGTTGTTGTTCTTGTGGAAGATGACCTTGGAGAGAGTGCTCATTAAAAACTCTTTTCACACAAGAAATTTTTTTCACTTCTCGATGACAACAATGGTTAGATCTCAGTTAGCTTATCCGGAAAATGCACCCTTTCTGATCTGTTTCTAATTTTGCGAGATCGCACAGGGAGTGGGGAAAATAACATACACAGGTTCAAAGGAGTAGCAACCCCGAAACAAAAAAATAGAAAATCGAAATAATACTCTGCAAAATTTTTAAAAAGGGAGTATTCAGGCTTTACACCTTCGGATCTAACTGAAATTGTCGTATCTTGGGCAAACGAAAACCTTTTCAAGTGAAATGAAAAACGTTATTGACTGAAATTAATGCTCTGGACACAATGGAATAGTCCTATCAGTCGAGAAATGCATGGAAATGGTAGAAACCAGAGATGATGCAACTCGGCTTCACGATCTCGATCTACAACAGGATCGGGTATTCAAATAGGCTCTGATACCATGTTCAACATCACAGGTATTCCAACAGAGGGAGGAACAAATTCATAACCACCCACACAACTAGATCAAATATCAACACACCGATATTTTGATGTGGTAAAACCCCTACGAGGAAACATCCACGACCCCAGCTAACGTGGCCACTTGTAGCAATTTATTAATGCAAAAGAGAGAGATTTTACAAGAGAGCTTCTCACAATTGATCATCAACAAATGACCCTCCATGCTCTTTAAATAGAGATCATGGACCAATCGGGTGTTAAGCCATGGATCAATGTGGTCGATAAGATCAAGGAGAGTATGAACCATCATATCACTTTATGTCGGGAACATATCGCGACTGTCAAATTTCCTAACTAGAAATGCATAATAATGCATACTAAAGAAACACACTTTTACCTAACGACACATTATACCAAGTAGATTTTAACTAATTCCTAAGTGTCTAAATATCCTAACAAACAAGTCTAATGTAAGAATACTCAATAGAAGCTTCCACTTCTAGAAAGAAATTCCTCTAAAATGTTCTTTGGAAGATAGAATTGATATAAATAGAAGTAGAAGGCATGATAAAGTGGGTTCTTGAGAATTGTTGTAATAGAGCTCTATTCTGCTGGAGGTTACCCCCTCGAAGAGGCAAGTGAACTTGTCTTTCTATCAATAAAGGTATCATTGTCGGTGTTGTTATTCTCTATATTTTGTTGTTTTGTTGGTATTTTCTACAATATTTCTGTTTTTTCTTATTATAATACATCTGGTACCTTACAAGTCGTATCAAAGTTCTTTCCTTTGCATAAATTATGAGAATTGTTTTTCAGGGTAGAGACATGTACTATTGGCATCCTTAAAGCACATATATCTATTGTTCAATGGGTAAAATTGCGGCCGGGGAAGACTACACAAAGGAAATACAAACGATTTTGCGGGGTTACTTGAAACAAACGTTTCACCTTGTTGGAAACCTCTGTAACCCATGTTGGTACCCTTTTGAGTAATATCACATCAGTCAAAATGTGTACATGACCATCACTCTCATGTACCATTAGGTATATTGGGAGTCCCCCAAGTCTCCTAAAACTAGCTCTAGATGAACCGATTGGTCGTTGGAATACGATAGTGACATTGAGAACAATACTCAGGATGATACTTTCTAGTACCTGGATAATCGAGTAGTGTGACTAAGGGTATGGTCGAGCCTCCTTAGTTGGTGCCTTGAGATATTGGTTCAAGTACTACTGTTCGACCCTGCTCACATATCAGAGAGCTATAGCACAGTGAAAACCCTTCTCTGTAGGAACCTTGAAAACCCTAACCCTTGGGAACATAACAACACATAATAGAAATAGAAGGGAAAATTTTCCACGCAACCCTGCCTCCTGCATCTTGGTTGCTAAATTCCTACACAATTGTTCATGTTAACAATTTTGGCCTTTCGTCACTATATTATTCTTCAGGTCAGAGTATAACTTTGCACGAGTAAAAAAAAAGAGTATAATGGTCCCACCGACACCCTTAATTGGGACCTATCCCATTGACTTCCTCTCTTTGCCCTTATTGCCATGGTACATATCATTTATAAGCCTTTTTTTTTTCGTGGACCCACTCCCCCTTCTGACACCCTTCATTCTAAAATGGCCACCACTAGTAGACAATAAATTATTAACCCGCAAGTCAAATCCAAACAACACAAGGAAACCATCTAGAGAATGACTTATGAAATTTCTACCTTCAATTCCAATGTTGAATCCTTCAAGGACCAGGTTAAGGGAAAAATTGACTCCATCGACTCTGCTCTTAATTAATTGTTGAAAAAATCACAGGGCCCTCCCTCCTCTAACAAAATTTCACACTTCGAAAGTGCAGACTCGTCCCATACTATGGCCTTTCATTCCAACTCCCTTCATAGTGACCCCTGTCTTCCCTTAGTTGAGGTGAAAAAATTTGATGGCTCGAATCCCACGGGCTGGGTCACTCAAATGGAACATTATTTCTCATTGCATAACATTACCGATGAGTTGGTAAAATTTCATTACAATGTCTTTTATTTGGATCTTGAACGTTGACAATGGTGGTAATGGCCTAAAAATGCATGCCAAGGGTATGTTGTTTGGACACAGTTTGTTGCAGAGCTTTATGAATGCTTTGACACCGACAACCACCATTTAGGATGTTTGACCAAGCTGAAAAAGTTTGGCACATTGGAAGACTTTATAACTTCCTTTGAGCACTTGGCTTTCACAATGGAGGTCTTGTCAGATTCCTTCTTTAGGGAATGCTTTATTAATGGCCTCAAGGATGAAATATGTGCTTAGGTCCTAATGAATCACCCTTAGACTTGATTGGAAGCTACTAAAAGAGCTAAGGAATCACAATCGATTGTATCCACCCAAAATAGAAAACCCTCCTTTATTCCTCACTCTCAACCCACCAATCCCTCCCCTCCCGCCACTCCTCTCAAGATCCAGAAATCAACTAGGGTAAAAATGGTTGAACGCCAACTCAAGGGTCTTTTCTATATTTGTGATGACAATTTTTTTGGGGGCACACGTGTAATGAACGAAAGTTGTTTATATCCATTTATGAGGATGTTATTGATGAGGAGGTTGATGTTTCCCTCTGTGGAAGAACCACCCTCAACAGATGATCTTAATCCACCCTTTGATCCACCAAAAGTTGAACCGTTGATTTTGTTGCACACCCTCACTGACTTCTCTGCTCCCCAAACCTTCAAGTTAATTGGCTACATTAAACATAGGAAAGTCATCATCCTGGTTGACAATATAAGCAACCATAATTTTATTCATTATCGCATTTCCCAAGAAATCAATTGTTATATCCATGCAGTCAACAACTTTCAAATCAGGATTTCTAATGATGGTTCCATGAAATGTGGTGGGCGTTGTGAAAATGTGCGCCTACAAATTGGTCAGTACCACCTAAAATATCATATGTTTTCTAATGACATAGGTGGGTGTAACATTGCGCTTGATGTTGAATGGTTACACAATCTCGTCCCCATCCTCATGGATTTTAAGAACCTAACCATGGATTTCCAGCAAGAGGGACAACAATATAAGTTCCAAGGCATCACAACAGGCTCACCTGAGATCATCAATTCCCACCGTTTGGAAATGCTACTCAAAAAGGTCATTATGGAATTTTTTCCCAACTCCATTCCATTCAAGTTGTTAAGACACCCTATGTACACCATGACCTTCAATCTATACTCTCCTGACACCAAGCTATTTTTACTACTCCCCATGGACTTCCCCCTTCCCATGACATCCATGAGAATTCCATTCCTCTAGTACTAGATAGTCTTCCTCCTAATGTTCACCCTTATCGTCATCCCTTTACCCAGAAAAATAAACTTGAGAAAATTGTTCAAGAAGAATTGCTAAAAGCAGGTGTTACCCATCCTAGTAACAACCTCTATTCTTCTCTGATAGTCATGGTACTCAAGAAAGAAGGACTTGGCGCATGTGTCTTGATTTTCATTCCCTCTACAAACTCACAAGCAAAGAAAAATTTCCCATTCCTGTCATTGATGACCTTTTGGATGAATTGAGTGGTGCTGAATACTTTACCAAACTTGATCTCCATTCTGGCTACCACCAGATATGTATGAAAGAGGAAGACATTCCCAATACCACCTTTAGAACTCATGAGTGTCACTATGAGTTCTTGGTCATGCCCCTTGGCCCGTGTAATGCCCCCACTTTTCCAAGTCTCATGAATCATGTCTTATGTACTTTCCTCTATCATTTTGTCTTAGTTTTCTTTGATGTTATCCTCATCTATAGTCAAACTTGGCAAGCCCATCTCACCCATGTGGATCAAGTTATCCATCTATGATCTAAGTACAATTTTTTTCTCAAATGGTCTAAATGTGCTTTTGGATCCTCTGAAGTTGAGTACCTGGGTCATGTTGTCGGCAAGGATGGTGTACGAGTATACCCTATGAAAATTGAAGCTATGATGGATTGGACTTGCCCTAAAACTCTTAAAATCTTGTGTGGTTTCCTAGGTTTAACATGCTATTATTTCAAGTTTGTTTAGAATTATGGTAAAATTGTAGCTCCTCTCATTGCTCTCCTTAAAAAGAATGCTTTTAGTTGAACTCTTACAACTGATCAATCCTTCCAAGCCTTGAAAGAGGTTATGTGCACGACTCATGTCCTAGCACTCCTAGACTTCACCAAGAATTTTTTCTTGGAATGCAATGCCTCAAGGAAAGGAATTAGGGCAGTACTCGTGCAAGACGATCTACCTTTGACTTTCACTAGCAAACAACTGTCAGAGTGACATTTGGGCCCATCATCCTATGAAAAGGAAATGTTGGATATTTTGCATGCATTGGATCTCTGGCATCCTAATCTATTGAGGCAACACTTCCAAATTAAAAATGATCATCATAGCCTCAAGTATTTTTTGGAACAAAGAATTTCATCCCTGGAGCAACAAAAATGGGTGACCAAGCTATTTGGATATGATTACGAGATAATCTACAAGAAAGACAAAGACAACGTGGTTGATGATTCTCTTTCAAGGAAATATGAAGAAGAAGGGTCCCTCTTTTCTCTCTCATTAATTGTAGCAGATTGGCTTTAGGTCGTTCGCCAGGATTGGTTGCAAGACCCTAAAATTTCTATCTCGATCCAAAAATTGCAGTAGGATTCAAGCTTGTCCAGGGTACTCTTGGCACAATGAAGAGGTTCACTATAAAGGTTTCCTGTATTTAAGAAAACAATCGAACCTTAAATCCATGGTGCTCGTTGAGATTCATGCTTCACCCACAGTTGGGCATTCAAGCTTTGGCAAAATCTATGAACATGTCAAACATTGTTTTTTCTTGGAAGGTATGAAACAAGACATTTACACCTTTGTGGCTGAATGTGATGCTTATCAACATCATAAGGGTGAAACCGTCAAAGATCCATGCACATTCCAACTGCTCCTGATTCCACCTACTATTTGGAAGGATATTTCTATGGATTTCATAGTTGGCTTACCTAAATCAAGCAATAAGTCAGTCATCATGGTGGTAGTAGATCATATTTTCAAATATGCTCATTTATGTGCTCTTCAACACCCATTCACTGCATCCGCAGTGGCTCAAGTTTTTATGGATAATATATTCAAAATCCATGGCATGCCACGTCTAATCGATATCCAACTTTCACCAACAATTTTTGGCAAGAATTGTTCAAGATCCAAGGAACCCAATTACACCTTAACACCGCATATCATCCTCAGACTGATTGAAAAATCGAAGTTTTCAAAAAGTGTTTGGAAACATATTTGTTGTGTTATGTGTTTGGAAGAAAACATTAGTGGGATTAGTGATTACCCCTAGCTGAATGGTGGTATAACACATCTTACCATACTGCCACCCACATGACTCCCTTTGAAGGAGTCTACGAGTAAAATCCACCATCAGTTCTCTCATACATGCCAGGTGTCTCCAAGGTTTAGGTGGTCCTCAAGAGGGTAAAGTGACAAGTCTTCCCATACCTAATTTTAGGGTTGTCCATACCACTATTTATAAGGGAGGCCAACGCCTCATTTGTTCACTAACTCATGAGCTCTGCAACAAGAGAAAAAAGTGTGCAAGTCTTGGAGGAGAAGCTATTGCAACTGGGGGTGACGTCAAGGAGGGTTTTGGTATATTTCTTGGTATCTCTTGGTTAAGTGGTGCGATACTCTTTCCTAGTGAATGAGTAGAGGAGGATATTCTGCTTTGTTTTTGGTCTATCTGTATTGAGGAAGTTTTTGTTGGGTTTTCTTCCCCATGAGGGTTTCCTAGGATAATCTGTGTGTCTCTATTGTTTCTGTGATTGCCTCTCTTCCAATGATCTTATTTATGTAGCTAATATGGTAAATGATTATAATAATAAAGAAGAACTGTAACTGCTAGTTGTATAAGTAAAACCTCAACATGGAATTAGAGCAGGCCTGAAAGAGGCCAACTCATAGTTTATGAGAAGTGACTAGCCTCAACGCACCCTCTCCAAAATTCAGTTTTCAGTATTGTAGCTGCTGCAGAATTAGGGTTCATGCATAAACCCTAAGTGTGACTTTTTCCCTATTTAAGGAGGACGTTGGGGGAAGCAACCACATCTAGGAGCACACCCTAGGAGAGCGCATCTAGTCCATGGATCAGAACTCTGAAATTTGGAGTTTGAAAAATTAGGGTTTCCTCATAAAACCCTAAGTTGCAGTTGCAGTTGAAGTACTAGTTGCAGTTACAATATCAATTACAATGTCCGTATCAGTTGCAGTTGCAATGCCAGTTCCTTCATGAAATTTTCAACACCAGTTGTAGTGCCAGCACCAACTACAGTACCAGTTGCAGTGAATTTTTTTGTGAAGTTTTGGAACTGATTTTTATTGTCCTAGTGTGCCTTACCCTAGAAAATATCTAGCTAACTTTAAGTTACAAGTTGAAGCACCTTTGAAGTTTTAAAGGTTCGTTATTTCTTTCTGCTATTGCCGGATGGTGCCACCACCTGTTGATATTGTCAGAGGTATGTACTTGCATATGTTCAAACTATATTATTATTCTAAAGGGTATTTGCAAGAGAAAAGATCTTTTGTCTAAAAATAAATCGTAGATCCAGAAGTATCTCAGATCCAACACATTCAGAGGAACAATGCACCCCAGGTTTGATTAATTTGATATGCCTCTATTTGCTATGGAATTATTGTGATCTTATGAACATCTAGGTTGTATTTTGATCTGTTAAAGTTATGACTATCATACTAATCATTGGTCAACAATCAAAGTCAAAGTATTAGATTGATTAAATTTGAGATTATAGAGTTTATTCTCTAACCCAATTTTCTATCAAGAAAGCATATTATCTTAGTACAAAGGTCAGGTTGAAGAAAATACTTGTCATCTTGAGTGAAGGAGACTCGGAAGAAAAACAACACACTCATTCTTTAGGACTAGACTCCAGGTTCTAGGTTTGATTGATTAAATTGATAAGATTCAAATTTACACATATCAAGTTTGATAACTGCTAAACACTATAGTTGTGATAGTAATCTTTGAAAAGTTTTATTATGGAATACTTGGTAGCATGTGATCTTTATTGAGATAAATGCTTACTACAATCATTTACTAGATATAACTA
>JASDQU010333983.1:0-12729 GCA_032191745.1 Picea mariana
AGAGGATTCAGGAAAAAATGGTAAATTCGATCATATTTGGTAGAACCATTTAAGGTAGCATCTCCTGAAGGAAAAAATTCATTTCTGCTTGAAAAATTGGATGGTAAAATTTTGAATGCCCCTGTCAATGGGCGTTTTTTAAAGCATTATATGGAATAATTAATTTACAGAAAATCTCATTGTATATACCGTTTTGTTTTTCATTTTTAGAAAATCTATTCTCATTTTGTAAATAAATAAAAATAAATAAAAATTAGTTAAGTTTTTATACAAAAAATAAATATATATATATATATATATATATAATTTTTGCGTGGCTTATCCCGTAAGATGATAGGTAAATAAAAGTGTTTGTTCTTAATACTTAAACCTTAAGGTTTCACTTAGAAGAAGTTTAAAGGCTTTTCGAAGTAAAAAAAATTTAAGAAAAGAGTCCAAAGAGTTTTTTTTTTAAATCACAACCTATGTTTTCTGGCTTACAGATTGTTGGACATCTCCTTTTATACCCTCAGTACTATGTTTCACTTTTTCAGGATTTCTCATCGAAGTAGGAGAGATTATGTATTAACTTTTGAACTCAACAAATAATTAAATTCAGTAAGACCAGTCTTCATAGTTCTTATTCTCTGACTAAAAGTGGTTATGTTTAGGTTGATTCTGACTCTCTTAAGTTTCTTAACAGTTTTTCTGAGGATTTAAGCTTGCTCAAAAGAAAACACCTGAAAATAATCTTTCCCTTTTTATCTACAGACTGAGGGGTTTTGAAAGTTGAGAAAAGATTGGTCTAGAATAATCAAAACAGGTTGACAAACCTCTATTGTAAATTTTTACACAGATAACCACCCCTGATATTTTAAGTATCACTGATTGCCCCCACTTCGTATGCATAAACTAACTATAAGACAGATGGTGAAAGGAAATTCATATTTGATTTCCCCCATCTAGTCCCAAAGACGATGAAAGGAAATTCATTTAAATGATTGCCCTTGTCTAAATATAAAAGAAAAAGATAACTTCACCGGGGTACTGAACAGGCCTGCTGGCAGTGAAGCAATATCTGAGTATAAATATATAATTAGCACTCGAAGCGATGAAAGGAAATTCAGTAAAAAGGGACAGATAACTTCACCGGGGTACTGAACAGGCCTGCTGGTAGTGAAGCAATATCTGAGGTGTCTATAAGGTTGTCATACTTATCTATCACTCTATTCTAGTTATCAGTTTTTCGAAACCGGATATTCATCTTAAGTCAAGATAGAGCTCCCCAATTAAAATTATAAATTTTATTTCGATTGATGCAAGCTAAAATTTACAAATCTGTTGAGTTTCCTAAGATTGTTCTAATCATCTTAATACTAACTTAAATTCAGAACGAGAAGGAGAATATTTTGAAGAAGACTACAACTGAGTTTAAAGCAAATAAGAAGTTTTGAAAAGGTTTTCAAAGGTTGAAATGAAATCTCTTTTTCCTCTCCTTTAGCAGTTTAACAGTGATAAACCCTTGACACCATATACCCAATGAAGGCACTGAATCTACATGTTCTCCTCATCCCACAGGGAGACGAGGTCCCCAATTGGAACCTATGTTGAAACATATCTTAAATTTTTATCCTTAAGGCCTAGATTTTTTCTTTTTTCAGGTTTCGGTTTTTCATAAAACAAGAGTTTCGTATCATTTCTAAATTCACGATACCTTTTTCTTAATTTTTTTAAATTTTTTTTCTTTCGGATAACGAACGGAAAAAAGGTTTACAAAAAATATAATACTTCCGACGCTTTTTATTTGATAATTATTTAAAACGTGTTGAAATTTAAATTTACAATTTTTTAAATTAAACTTTAAAGAATTTTCGGGATTCGGGGTTTCCTGCAAACAAATTTTTGATGCAAATTGAATCGTAAAACCATGATCCCCGATTTCCCGAAACGTTGGAATCTTATTTTAAACACGAATTAATTTAGTCTCTTCTAAGAAAGGTTAAGGGTTAAAATAATTATGTCGCAAATTCGAGATTCTCAGTTCTGTGAGAGCATGTCTCCTGTCATCATGTTTCCCGAAATCCCGATCCATAAGTCACATTAAATTAAACTAATTCTGTTTTGGCCTTAATCATGATTATTTAGTTAATTAGGATAAGTTAAGTCCTGTTTTAAAAAACAAGCCATCGCGATTTCATGATTTCGGAGATCGGATTTTATTAATAACACACGTCTCCTGTCATCATGTTTCCCGAAATCCCGAAAAAGTCTAATCTCAATTAATTGATGTGCTAAAAGCATTTAAATCTTAATCAAAGCATCGTGATTTCACGATTTCGCATTTTTGGAAATCGTTTTTCATCGACTACATACCTCTCGACATCAGGATTTCTAAAACCCCGAAAAATGAAGTTTTCAGCTTTAAATTATGATTAACATTAATTAACCTTTTCTTAAAAACAATATTAATGGTAATCATTCTTAGGTGTTCATTTAGGTTTCGCTTACCAACTAAGTAGGTTTCTCATTTTCTTCAAAACCTGAAGGTACCTAAATACGAACATTAAAAGCGTATCTCAGTAAAATATCTTCCGCATTAAGAGCTTTAAATTCGTGACAGCTGTGCAAATCTTATCATTTTTTAAATATATTCAAAATAAACATTCGAATGTCTGTGTTTTCATTCTAAGCTGAGCTCGTTCATCCATTTTCTGTGACAGGTTTTCAATTAAACATAGAAGTTATGGCACCTAGAAAGGCACCGAAGAAGAATGAAGACGCACAGGAAGGAGATATTATCTCCGATACCACTCCACATGCTATAGATTCTATTAAATCTTGGACTAAAATCTCAGATTTGCTGGAATATGAGTTTGAGAATGCTCATCCTGACTTTGAAAATCATTTCTGGGACATAGCTGAGTCAGAGCTTCATAAGATCATTACGCGCTCGAGGCTTGTGGCATACACTGATATGATCAGCTGGGCTCTAGATAAGGTCGATATCCCAACAAGGAGCATTCTAAATGATCAAGGAGCTATCGTCGGCTCATTCAGACCAGAGCACATTCAAGTAATGTATAAACTCTCGCCAAATCATAAACATACTTTTAATGCTAAATTTTTAGCAGAGTTTCAGAGAAAAGAATGTATTGAGGCAGACCAGACATATCCCGATATGATTAGAGGATGGGCGAGGTTTGAAGAAAAGTTTAGGGCTGATGCTCATGGGATTTATGCTACATCCTCCTTAAATGAATACATGGTTTATATAGCCATTATGTTATGCAGAATTTTTGGGAGAAAAGATCCCTGTCATTTTCATGCAGACTGGGTGCCCTTTTTAGAGGAAGCTTCAGAAGGAAATGGTTTTAATTGGCATAATATTTTGTCGGATAACCTAACACAAGAAATTTTAAACTACAAAGCAGTCAAATCAAAGGGACAACCAACAGCTTTTTATATGTCTGCATACATTATGGATGCAATCTGTTTTATGACTCCCTTTCCATTACTGAATTGGAGTTGGAGCATTTCCTGTCCAAAACCCATTCATAAATATCACTCAGCCCTTTGGTAATAAAATGCTAAAGATGCATTTTACGAGGTTTGTCATTTTATTATTATTCCTATGCACAAAATGTTTTTTGGATGTGAACCCCCTCGCATTTCTGATGCAATCATAGAAAGTCTTAAAGCAGTTGTCGACTGGTTTATTGAGGAATTTTTTTCCTACATTAGGGTTTATGGTTGTTCCATTCCCCCTCATGCACTCCCTAAATTCCTACCAGACAGATTGGTGTGCAGGGAAGTAGCTTATCAGATAGTAAAGGGTGGTGTTGGATTAGAATTAAAAGCACTTCAGAAGAAATCATGGCCATCTTTCCCTGTTCATATTGGGAAATTTTCTTTATCAAATTTAGGCCATTTTAAGGTAGAGTTGAGTCATTAGAAGAAGTGAAATTAGTAGATATTGAGCACAGAAAATATGACCTCTACAAAGTAATAAGTAGGCATTTCATACATTGTAATCTAAAAGCATATGAACATGAAGTATCTATTTATGATGATATATTTAAAGATGTTAAGTCTTATGAAGAAGTATTGAATAGAGTCCAGGCCTTGCCACTTGACTCATAGATTGGATTCACATCTTTTCAAAGCCATAGGCGAAGTTGCCTACCTAAGAGTTTACAGGGTGAAATTTCGACCCCACCGCTAGAACAGGAAGGACCCCCTCCAGGGTTTGAAACTAATACACAGGATAAATAAAATAACAAAGGTAAGTTGAAGAATATCGAGATACATTCCCAAGACACAGAGGGTTCTCAAACAAAATAATCGGGAACGGAGAAGAGAAAAGAGCTGGAAACAATTCCAGAAATCATGAAAAATGTTCCAGAAAAGATAGGAGGAACAACTTCAACAGAGCTCGGTAGTCCTATCACCTCTTTAACTCCATTACAGTCAAATTTTGGAACCCCGCATGAAGGATTTTTATATGTCAGTGATCTAGAGCCAATTTCGAGAGATGAAATTCCCCCATCAGATTAATTTTTCAGTAAAAAGCGAAGAGCAGTCTTGAAACAGGAAATTCATCCAAGAGGAGAAGGGATGACTAAAAAGCATCGAGTTATTATAGATGGAAAGAAACTCAAGGATGGAGAATTTGCTACATAATTAGCAGGTACAATGGGTGCTATAGCATTATCAAATATGTATTCTGTTGGCAATTTAACAACTATGCTCGAACAGAAGGACCAAACAATAATTCAATTGCAAGACAAATTAAAAGAAAATGAGAGAAATATTAGTTGGGGAATACAAAAGGGTCTAGAACAAGCTAGACTAAAGGATATGCAAGAAATCCAGAAAATGAATAAAGACTTGGAGGAGGCAAAACACATAATATAGGTCACACAGGAACATGTTCGAAAGCTGGGAGAAGAAAACAAACATTTACAAGATAAAATTACTTCTATTACTAATCAGGTAGTAAAACTTGAAAATTTCAGGACACAAGCATTGGAGATATATTTGAGAATAGAGGAAGAACAACAAAAAGTGTTCTTGAATCTGGAAGTAGTCCAGAATTATTTTCAAGAAACAAATAAGTCTTTGGAGAATGTATTCCAAAAGGAAAGGCGAAAGAAGGTAGAAAAACTTTTCAGAAGGCAGTGGCTTTCTCATCAAAGGAAGAAGTTGGAAAGATTCAGAAATTATCTATTTCTGAACAGGTTAAAGGGGACATAATATTAAAAGTGTGGGAATCAAACCTGGCCGAATATAAATGAATAACAATAGAAGTCAATGATGATTGCCAGGGAATTTTCGATCTCTTAGAAAGAGCTTCATTGAATATCAGAACAAATGACTATTCTGGATTATTAGGTGAAATTAATATTGCCAAGCACCAGCTAAGGTTTAAAGAAGAGCTGGAGGAAATGAAAACAGAGATTTCAAAAATTAAATTCATCAATATTACAGAGATCAACAAATGGATGGTGACATCAAATCTAAAGTTGAAAACTATTAAATTCATAGAAAAGATGATAGAAAATCGTTTGCCTGAATTGCAGAAAAGATTTTTCTTATTTGAAGCAAATGAGATACCAGATGCTCCCAAGACTTTTTTGAAGTTTTTGGGGAAATGTGTTCAGTGTATTGAAGCGGATAAAGGAAGTTCGTCAACGCAAGATTAAAATCTTTTTTAAATGTTTTTATCATTAGAAATTAGAAAGAAATTGTAAACGGTTGACATTATTTTTATGTAACCGTAATATTAGGAAGTTGGTTAGTCACCAACGAGAAAATTTTGATGAAAATGTATAAATGTAGTTTCTAAAGACTGAGAAAGGGCTTCGTAATTTTTGGAGAGAGCCATTTGTAATAACAGTTTTCAAATACATCATAATATAAATCACAAATGAGATTCTGAATCCTGCAAATTTGTAGCTATGTGTTCTTCAACCCTGTTTATTATACTTTGTTGTATTTTTCTTTCAATGTTTTTCTAATGAATAATCAATTTGAAGTTATCTACATCGTTGATTTCTAGTTCAGATTGGTTTGGATATCAAAGTATATACAGTTTTTCCTCTGAAATTGTTATTAGTAATTTTAAGACTTGTAAATCTTTTTTACCTTAATACTTAACTTTCGTTAGAAACCTCGTTTGCTTTCATTATTATCTATCGAAATATGAGATTCTTTCTTGATTAAAGTCTCATATTTTTCTGTAGTGTTTATTTGTTATTTTACGATTCTCAAAATTGTTACAAATCCAGGAAACGGCCTCGAATGTATTTACATTATTGTTTTGAATTTCAAAATTGTTTTTCTTGTTCTCATCTCTGGAAAATTTGAAGTAACATTTGATTAAAATCCTTTTACAAATAAACAAAGTTTTATCCTCCATGACTATTCCAAGTAGCAGACAACCCAACATTGAACCAAGCCTTCAAGATCAAACCAGTATTTCCTTGAATTTATTTAATACCATTTTACAAACAACAACTAACCGGGTTGAGTTAGAATGTTCATGGGCTGCTATTGAGAGAGACATTAGCATCCAAGAACAATAGGAAGCAAGACAGAGACAATTGAGAAACTGATTCTGCTTTAACCTTCCTTTGAATTCTTATTCTCAAATTATTCCTTTAATATTTACAGATGCCTTGATGATATACTTTATAGCCTTAAAGTATAAACTCAGGAACAACAGGGGCAATGGATTCCCAAGATATCCATGGTCCACAATCCTTATCCACATGGTCTAGTCCAAGGTACCAGACCTCAGCAACACTCCAACCATTCAAACCTTGACATTAATCCAACCAACAGTCTCTCATTCCCCACATGCCTGTCCCACCCGGGAGTATACACCTTCACAAGTAGAGTCCATCAGTGCTACACCTCCCTTTCCTTGGGCTTCAACAATAGGACGGATTGGAAGTCTTAGAGCATTGTGGCTCCAAGAGTTCCAACTGCCTTCTAAGGTTTCCAAGAAGCATCTTCCCGAGATACTCTTTGTAGCCAAAATTTAACTTTTATCAACATCATCTCATCTGCATTAACCACATGCAGTTATCCTGAGAGAACATAAAGGAATTCATTTAGGAATTCCAATTAGTTCGAAAGGAAATCCAACTTTTATTCCCAAAACATGACATTCTATTTCATGATTCATCTTGTCTATTGCCACATTATGAATGTAGCCATCCTTTTGATTTTCCACAGGCATCAAACTGCATACAATTTTCCTGCAAGACTTCATCTTGCATATTGCCAACAAATTGTCAGTATTTTATGTACATCATAATTCAACATGTACAACATCTTATGCAATAATCTTAGAATTTCCTGCACCTGGAAATTCAATCACAATTACCAAACAACTTGACCAAATATAATGACTCGTCATTCTATGCATATGCATGTTCATAATTAACAACAGTAAGTTCATTATTTCAATTTTCTGAACACAAAATTCTATGTAGTCTCTATTCCTGTGACTACCTAGCTTGTAACTTTCCTGTTGAAATGTTTAACAGTTCTTGAAATGTTCTCAACTTCAGGGGTTAGAAACATTTCAACCATTAGTATAATTATTTCCATGCAATAATATATATGCATTTACTTACAAAACATATTCAACCATTGCATTTAATATACAATTCTATCACTCATTATGCATGAGTGCAATTCTCAATGCATTCTTATTCAGTGCACCTTGCATTGAATTACATAATTCTCTCTATCTCAGTCATGTATATCACCATCCATGAGTTGTAATTCTAGCCAATGTGTTGCCACATTCACCATACCTTGTCATATTCAACCAGGTCCTGGTCTCATACATGACTAGCTTACTAGCATTTATTCCTACAACCAGTTTTTATCTTTCATTCTTTGTTTATTACCCCATAACCAAATTAACATGACATTCTACTATGTCAATGTGTGCATTCAGAAGCTAAAAAGATTTGAATTAATACATGCCTACAACCTTTACCACATCCAGTGGTATGCATTCAATCATATAATCATGTGATTTTTTAACATATCTCTGGCTCAGGAAATTCTTACCAAAATTTCCTTTCAACAATTATGCAAAAAGAGTGATAAAAACTCATACCTGCATGGCTGCCATTAAAAATTATACTACCTGAATATCTGATAGCAGTAGAAGCTTTCATACTTCTTTTATCAAACTTATAACCAACACCTCATCTCTGACGTAGACCTCCAACCCTCGGGCCAAGATCCGCACAGGATCATTCTAAATTCTCCTCGAGCCAAAGCGGCTCCTTTGATTCCCTGTTGGAACCTACAATGAATCTGATCCATGGGTCCTTCACGAAAACCCGCCTTGCGCAACTTGATGCTAGGCACGAGCCTCACATTTCCATGAGACCACGACCTTACCTTAGCACAAGTGCCTCTCGCAACTCATGAGTTCGTGAGTCAAAGACCCTCGACTCCTCTTTCTCCAGACGTTGATACCCGAGATGTGATATGGGTATGGATCCTCCTTGTTAGTGCCTTCCACACATAACCACTGGCTAGGGCTAAGTGATAGCACTACTCACAAATTGTGACTTCGTGAGTTGGATTTTTGAGCTCTCGTGCTCCTCCTTTGCGAATCCCTGAGACACGAAAGTCAGCGATGAGTTGACTCCTTTCCAAGCGATGTGTGTCCAGTACCTGTCACCCGCTTCCCCTTTTTCTAGGTGCTTATTATTACGCCACCTGTCAACCACCTGGTCCCCACCTAATGGATGTGCCATGTGTTTTATGAGCCCTCGACACTCGGCACTTCGCAACCTTGCAGTCAAAAATAATTTCTTTCAACCCCTGAACCCCCGATACGCGATACCACGCGGAGGTTATGATCCAACGGTTTTCCAGTGGCTTAGATCCAATGGTTTGGATCTCCTTCCCTGCTCCTCGTGACTCAGGACTTCGCGGAACCAAGAATTTGGTCTGCCATCTGAACTCATGAACCTCGAATTAGTGATTTCTTGAATGAGATCAATGGTTGTCATTGACCCCGATCTGATGGTCGCTATCCTTTCTGAGCTTCAGAGTATCGTAAGATACTCGGCCTTAATCCCCTCACTACTCTGCAAGATCGATTGACTCTTGCAACTTTGACACTTCCTCCATGAAATGTCTCCATCGTCCATATGGCTCCTCTCCTTTGCGACCTCCCAGAGGTTAAACTCTGTGCTCCTTCCTCCGTATTCGATGACTATTGGTTCTTTGCACTAGATCTAACGACCCAGATCTCTTCCTCTCCAACTGATCTAATGATAGCTATGCTCCCTCCTGAGGTTTAGAACTTATTCCTTCCCCTTGGAATATTTTTTGAAGTTTCAAAGGCCTCGACCTTCACTTCCCCTGCGAGCTCAATTCCTTTGAATCTCGCCTGTGTTCTAGGAACGTTGTCCCTCCTGAGCTTTGTCGACTGTGAAACCTTAAAGGGTTTCTCGACCTCCTGATCCTCTTTGTTGTTACTCTGTGCATAATAGCACTATCCTTCCTGGTCTTTGGAAATTGAACCTCTAATGGATTCAACCCTTGCCTTTACCTTCAAATGGATATTGGTTCCCTCTGGAAACTTCTTTCTCAAGAACTCTTTGTTGAGCCTATAGGGTGTTCAGTAACCCTGTGAGTGTCTTCCTGTGACACTTCTCCTATCTCAGAACTCGAAAGAGTTCCTTATGTGCACACTTGCACCAACTCGATGCCCTTCCTAGAAAATTTCTCCAGAATCCTCAGTGACTCTGTCTTCTCACTAAACTCAAAATAGGGTTCTCTTCAATGCATCTTGTGCATTTGCTCAATGCCCTCTTGGCAGAGTCTCACAGAATTCTCAGAAATTTTTTCTTCCTTCTCGACACTTCTCCTTCCTCTAATCTCAGAATAGAGTTCTTTTGTGCACTCTATGCACTTGCTCAATGCCCTCCTGGCAGAGCTTCCACAGAACCCTCAGTGATTCTGTTCTCTTGGTGCTTTCCTCTGCACAGTCTTACCTCCAAGGATTCCTATCATCCGTTCAGGTTCTCAATGACTTCTTTACAAATATCTTGGCACCAATTCTTCTCGACTTGACTTCCTCCCTAACTTGAAGGATTTCGAATATTTCGAAGGCTTCGATGGTGTTTCCCAAAAGACTTTCTAGTGCCCTCCTGGCACCCTCTACACTCGTCTCCTAGAGTCTTTTGAACTTAAAACAAGTTCCCTCTATAAACACTCCTTGCGCTAGATATGCACACTCTACATACAAAAGTTCTATGCTATCTCTTCTGAGCTTTGTTTTCTGAACTGGAAGCATTATGTGTCTCTTCCATTTCTTTGCACTTTGTGGAAATTCAAATCAGTTCTGGCACTCGTCAACCTTCTGCAATACAAATGCACAAACGACTAGAATTTTTCAGGCCTTCATTTCTTGACAATTCCTTCATAATTCATAAACAATCCAATTTAAGAAAATGTTTCAATTTCATGAATTTTCTGAGCTCTTCTCAGCTCTGNTAATTTTTGGGACTTCGGGTTTCGAGGTTTTGGTCCACAAGGATCCAACAGTTAAATCCTCGACGGTTCTTTTGTCTTCGAAAATTTTGGGATTTCGGCACTTCATTTTTTGGGTCTTCGGTACCCGGGATTTCACGATGTAGTGACTCCCAACTTCTTGTCACTACAATCCCCGAATTCTAAAAATTCTATTTCCTTTACCCTTCGGGTCCACAGAGCACAACTGTCTCCCACATCCACAGTGGCAAGTGGCACACTCAGGAGGGTCCACATCACCTATGGTGACATCGTCGGGTCCCACCACTCTTGCTTTTCTTCTCGGCCTACTGGCACGTGGTACACATCCATGTGCCCACGCCCCTTCCAAGTGAAATCCAATGGTTAGACCTCTCTCAGATCTATGGTGCAGATCCTTTTGGCGTTTCAAGATTTTGGGGTTTCGGGTTTTTGGTAACCGGGAGTTTGCGATGAAGTGACTCCAAGTCTCTCGTTATTTCAATCTCTGAATTCCAACATGATCCAATGGTTCAAGTTACTCTCCTACGATCTACGGTGTAGATCGTTTTAGGATTTCGGGTCGGTTCTTCCATCTTTGAATATTTCGGGACTTTAGGTTTTTGGTTTTTCGGTAACCGGGGTTTTGTGACTTGCGACAATGAGGGATCTTCCCCTTTGGTTTCCCGGATGCCAAAATGTTGACCGAAAGCCATGTGTCCCTCCGATAGACGGTCCTCATGATTTTGGGATTTCATGTACCATGATTTCCACACTCCTGTGCAACTCCAAAGGTTTTTAAACCTTGTGCACATTCTCCAGATCTGACAGTTGTGCGGGTTCTCCTTTCCTCCCAAACAGATCCTAAGGCTCCAACACTTATGGTGTGGAGTTATCTCTCTCCCTGTGCCCATATACCACACAGGCTGTAGTTTTATAACACCGTTATACCTCCTGAGCTTGGTAACATGGTCAAGTAACTCCTTGACACTTAGGAGCATTCAAAGGTCTAAAATTGGTCCTCTAGATACAATTTCTCCTCAAACCCTCGATCCAAAGGCCACTCAACTGCCCATCTAGGCTCAGTGTCGAAACCTTGGCTCTGATACCAAACTGTAACACTCTTTCATACTGTAATGCTCTGATACCATTCTGTAACACTCTTTCATACTGTAACGCTCTGATACCAAATTGTAATGCCCCCATTCCATGCCGGGCATGCGCTACTTCACGAAATAACAATATTATACTTAATTTTATATATAAGACATGCATTTAAGAAAATGAAACACATTTAAACTCAGAGTAAATATAAGAATTAATGATACTATAAATAACCAATGTATTTAACATTAATTTGTATGCACAGCAAAATACATGATAAATATAAATACACAGACATGCAGAAACGTAATTAAAACATCATCTGGTAGTTATCTTTGAAACAATGGTAATTCCACCAACCAGGTGCAGGCCTTTCACGAACCTCCTAGCCTTAGACCACTATGCTCATCAAGCTCATTAGTGGTAACTCCTGAGCTAGGACTAAGCTCCACCCCAAGGCAAGGAATCCTAGGCTAGGCTGACCTTACAGGGAAAACACTCCATCACAAGGAAGGAATTCTCTCCCAGGAACCACTCATACTCACTGCCCACAGACTCTCCTTCCCCACATGCCTATTCCACCCCAGAAGTATACACCTTCTCTGTCACCTAGACAGTCCTTTGACTGCTAACCTCCCTTGCCTTGGGTTTCAACAACAGACCGGACCGAAATTCTCTGAGCTCTGTGGCAGCTACAGGGTTCCTTCCAGGAGTTCTCTCCTTCCTCTGCACACTCTCTCACATGGAGAGAGTTGCTCACAGGCCAAGAAACCTATTCTTCCAACTTCCACCACCTCTCTCACCTCTAGAGAGTGTTGTACGACTGGCCAAAAAGCCACATAGGTTCAAACACTACACGTCCACCATAGTCAATGGGAATCCAAACACGAACACCCTAGGGTAGCTACAGACAGGTGCAATAGCATAACCAGGCTTAGCAGGGTCGGGACACTTCCGTTTTATCAATCTGGAAACACGGGATAGACTCACACTCTGTATTCTCAGGGATGCATGAAACGTTGTCCACACAGGGGTCGATTCTAAATCCATAGTTTAGAACAGAGAAGGGGTGTCCCCACTTTTCAAACAAACACAGACTTTTTCCCGAAATTA
>JASDQU010333985.1:0-10339 GCA_032191745.1 Picea mariana
CATATTTATTTTGAACCCAACTCTAGATGTTTGAAAGGTCGACGTCTTAGTGTGGCAGTGACCAAGAATTAGAATGTATTGGGTTGTTTGAAGCATCCTATCAATAGATTATAGTGCCAAGAGACTGGATATAATACTGAGATTTTCTCTGGTACTAGGTCATTTCAAAAAGGACTTTTCATTTTAGGCATGGGGGATATAATTTTGAAATTTCATCCCTAGAATTCAGGAAGTCATACTATTTTGTTGTTGTTCTTTTTGTTGGTGTGAGCAAAAGGCTTGGATTTCACTTTATTTGTCCTTTCTAGATCTATTGTAAAGGTAGTTTCAGCATGTCTAGTGGAGATGTATAGGAGCTTTATAGAGTTTTGYGTTTCCATGAAAACCTTATTCAAGCTAATAGAAGTACCTTACTTTCATTGTCTTCCAAACTCACAAAGATTGAACATSCTTGCATAAGTTAGAATGCCAATATTATGATAATTATAGTACACCAAAAGTAAAAGATAGGTTCGAACCTCGAAGCATAGTGCATCATGCTTCGAAATCYTGCATTCAACCAACACAAGGACTTCTTGTCGGCGGCCTCCAACAATAGGGAAAATGAAAACTCAACCCAGACTGAGCCAAAGGAGGAAGAGGCGGTCCATTAGTTGACAGACCCTATGGAAACATAATGACAAAGCTCCCCACATTCTAATGAGGGGAAAGAAGATGAGGGTAGTGCTCTTGTTGATCACTAATTCTATGTATTTCAGTTTTATATGACTTGTACGAGTTTTGTGAAACATGCCACTTGTAGGTTAAATTGGAACATATATTTTGTAGTATGTTGGAAGCTTTTTCATGTAATCTCAGAAAAATATTTAATTTTTCCAGAGGCAATATGAACCAGAAATATGTAACTTGTTGAAAGCCTTAGCTGCATTTTTTTTGAATTAATACAAATTATGTTCTAGTTAAATAAAAATAATAAGAAGAATATCGGTGTTTATGCTCTCGCTAAAGGAAAATGTGTCAAGGAGGCATATACTCTCTATTGACTAATGAAAGGAAAACATAACAAAAGATAGAAATACAATTTCTTTAACAATAGGTTCAACCATCTTTGTTGGGATTTCAAATCGAGGATCATGGATCCTACTTAAAAAAAATGGCATTATTTTCCTCATAATTATAAAGACATGCTCAGTTGCTAACATTGGAATAGTAACTCGGTTTAGTTACAAACGCCATACCAAATTCCAACTTCTCTAACATACATGAATGATAGTTATTAGCATCTTTATCAAATCCAAAAAAATTATTATTTATGATTAGTTGACCCACTAAATTACTATTGTCATTGATTAGTGGAAGCCTTTTTTTGCTAAGGATCTTTATAGATGCAACTAGTACGTAAATAAAATCCTTTTTTCCATTCATCCTATATCCCATTAAAATATTTTAGCTTTTGGTGTTAATGAAGTCTCATCTTGATGAAACCACCCTAACTTTTATATCTAACTGACAATCTTCATTTTAATTGGCCAAGTCTTGTGAGGTAACTAACAACCTATTTCAAGGAGTGGACTCCTTATTATTATTGCTTTAGTCAATTCTTTGGAAATGCCTTCCCTTCTAGCCATATGAAATACACATTGTCCTTCATATAGCATTGATTGCGAATGAAAAATAATTGGCATGTTTTTTTTTTATGAGTTAGAATGTTTTCCCAAGTTGTTGAAATACTTTGCATGAAAACTTTACAATTGTAACATAGAGTGTTTTGAATTGTAACATAGAGTGTTTTGAATTATCTATAGGAAAATTTCTAATGCATGTAGATTTTGAGGGGGGTTCTCATGGTACATTCACGGTAGGACTATGGCCAGGTTGAGGTATGAATCATGGTGCATTTTGGGCTAGTTTAATCATGTGCCTAATATCCTGGTAAATCTCTTGGTTCGATTTGGATAGTTTATTGGTATTTGTATTCTTTGGATCAACCTCATTTGCTTAGTAGTATTTTAAAATAGCAAGGTGTTGAGCACTCTCAGCCTCCCTTGTATTGCTTCCTCAACTTGTCTTGATTTTATCTATTCATATAAATTCCCTTTCTATGGTATTTCATTTAAAAAATAAATTGGAGAGACAAAGTTGAATGTTTGAATTTTTGGAATGTTTAGAATTTTGATGTGGGGAAATTCATCAACAATCAATCATGAATTTGGGATCCTGTTCCTGTTGGGATTTCATGTTTGTTGGGTCACTATTTTGTCACCTTTTCCATCATTTAATCCATTCTTTTCACGACACCATTCACTCATTTATCACCATTCCTACCATAAATCTTCACGAAAACATCATGATACGCCTCCATATGCTTAAGTGGTTAATTTTCATATATTTCCTTTATTTTTAATGAATTAAGAAGGATTATTCTTGGTTTTATTAATGATGGTTTACACTGAAATTTATTACAGTCAAAGAGCAAATTCCAATAATGGCCTCCAAGGTTGGTATATCTACGCAACTCTAGGTGAAATTCTTGAACAAGGGTTTTGTTCTTAGATCCGTTGACATGATTTTATGTTATCTAGTTTGTACCCAGATCCAACATGGCCACCTCCAACTCATGATTAACATTTCTAGTCAAATTCAGAAGCATCTAGCCAGACAACGATATTTACATGTAAATTTCGGATGGATGAGGATGAATCATGAGATTCCGCGACATGGGTTTTGTGTAGAATGAGCCCAATTAGGTATCAACAATCATATTCCTCAGAATGTGCATGATGAGGGATGTATGGTTGTTTCTTTAAAGATGATTCTCCTAGATTTCTTATTGCATTCATTTATCAAACCACATGCCAAATGGAGTGCTCAACTCAACAAATAAACTTATTTAGCCTAATTCCATATGTTTTATGTTAAATAAATCTTTTGTAAACATATTGCATCCTATCTTGGATAGTAATCAACCCAATTTGTCTTGGAAATTATTGTATTTTTTGTTTTATGATTTACACAGTTCAGAAATGGGGAAATGAGTTGTGACATGTTCTGACCCTCTTCTGTATAAATGTATGTTCATGGAACAGAGGAGGGGGAAGGATACACAAAAAACTTTGAACAAAATTATGGAAGCAGCCTTCTTGTGAATATGCTCCAAGAAAATTGTCACAAGAAAATATTTCTTCCAAGAATTATACAATCCCTCAATAAGATCCAACCTTTCAACCTCCTTTCTCCCCCCTCAACACAACTTCCTTATCTCTATTTATCAAGTTTCCATACACCCACCATCCAAGTCTCCTCAACCACCCTCATTAATACCCATCAACCTCCCCTTTTAGTTTTTTGGGACAAAGTTAATTAAGATAAAATACTAAATGAATTACATAAAATAACAATAAAATAAAATGCAAAGTCTTCCTTCTCATACGAGTTTATAATTGCAACTTAACAATTTTCCTTAAAATCTATGGCAACCCACCATATCTATTTAATTCATTATACCAACCAAAATTTAAATAAATGAAGTATTTAATGTTACTAGATATTCATGTATGTAATATAATTTCCATAATCATCATTAATTAAATAGTTAATAGACTAGTTTAGTAATTAATACATCAAGTAATTGTATTAGTGTACATGTGCAGTGTATGTATGCATAGTTAGCATACACATAGCTTGCACATGTACTAGATAAACAACCATTGCCTCTAATGCATATTTCAGGTATGTTCACAACAAAGCACGCTAGATGTTAAATCAAGTAAATGTATCATTCAATAATCTTAACTAACAAAATTACATTAATTCATCAATCATTGATCATCACAGAAAAAAATATCAAAAGCGAATAAAAAAAAATGTTCTAAACATGGTAGGAACCAAGTAAGGAAATAATAGTGGCACACCTAATCTCCAAGAAACTTTCTCAACTAACATCTAATCATCCATCCTCCCTAACCTACTTCCATCTTCCACATCATATCCTTTCTTCTTCTGTACTATGTTATAGCATCAACTACATTGATATAATCCTAGATAGAACCCATAAGAAAAAGTATCAACAATATTGACCAAGCTTCCCTAGCATAAAATTGGAAGTTGTCATCACACGTCTAGGGGAATGTGTCTTAACACAAACTTCCCACAACTCTAGGTTTTGAAGGATAAACGGTGGGTAGTACCTCCACCCCTCTTTATAAAACTAGGTTCAATAAGATACTCGGTGGGTAATACCTTCACCCTTCCTGATAAAACTAGGGTCAACACCCTATATCAAGCCATACTATACAACCACTGTTCTTAGAGTCATACCATCAAACAACCACTTTGGGAAAGTTGAGTGTCTCGTCAAAACCACACTTACCACAGATCATAGAAATATTTGAAATCATAAATTAAATCATAAGTAAAACTTATAATATACAATATCTTCCTATTGTCTACAACATCCAAGTTACTATGACACTATAGTCATTTGGATATTACATAGCCTTTCAACCTATAGGTCAGCTCACCAATAACTAATATCCATGTAGATACATCACAAATTTTATATGAGAATCCATATTTGTATTGACATTCAATTAAAGAATGTATGCTTATTTACATTATACCTCACATCTGTTATACATTCAACACATAATTTTGAATTGGTATCCATGTATTGAAATTCCACATTTTAATTTGCATGCTTAAAAAAATCTCATAACTATCATTATCATGAACTTATAACAGTAAAAATAATATTATGGAACACACAAATAGATCCATATGTATATCATGATGGGTTAGCTCAAGTGGATGAGTGTTGTTGTTTGCTTGAATGAGGTTCCAGGGTCGAATCCCTGGCCAGGATCCTATTTAGGGCCTCACTTGATGTCCCCGCCGGGTTAGGCCTGTAATGAGGATGAACAATTTACCCCATTTACCATCCACAAAATGTGGGGAAGTACTCGGGGGTTTCCCGTGCTGTATTCCTAGGAAAAATATCGGTAGGTTAGCTCAAGTGGTTGAGTGCCAGTATTGCTCGATTGAGGTTTTGGGGTCGAATCCTTGACTAGGATCATGTTTAGGGCCTCACTTGATGTCCCCACCGGGTTAGGCCCGTAATCAGGCCGAACGGTTTACCCCGTTTACCATCCACAAAATGTGGGGAAGTACTTAGGGGTTTCCCGTGTTGTATTCTAAGGAAGAAAAAATAGATCCATATGTACACATCCCAAATGTCTATATTTGTCTAAATGAGCCCAAATAGATACTAAGAAATAAATCACTATGATGAGCAAAATCACATTCTAACTACCCAAGGAAAAAATATGTGGCATTACAAAATCTAGAAAGAGTTGAAACATATTACAAATATTCCAAATGTGTGAAATGGTGAGTTGGCGAAGGAAATTCTGTTGAAGACATTACACACTCACCTAGGTAATTATTTTCCTAAGGTTGATAGTCCAATGTTGAAGGCACTTCCAAAGATGAGAATATTCTTTCCTGATAATATTCCCCTACAAATTAGGGCACCTCCTGCAAAATATATTGCCTTCCCTCTTTAGTTCAGAGTTAGTTACACCTCAATTAGACTAGTGGAAGTCACTCGTGCATGGAAACCTCAATTTTATCACCAGTAGTTACATGTTCACCTCAGTTTCGTCACCAGGAGTGTGTATATATCATGCATGTGGCCAAAAGGGCACATATCTTGTGATTGCATGTGTTTCTCTTACTTCCACACGTGTGACTCAATTAATTGATGATTGCATGGACCAGTTAACTAGGAGTAGATGCTAGATTACTTCAGTTTCTGTCAGTGAGTGTCAAGATCTCTCTATATCACTACTATGGCACATTATTTAATCATGTAGCCTATATCTATTATACATTATTCACTCTTTGAGTGTGGAATATAGTTAATCCAATTCATTTTTTCTCTCTCCTCTCTTGATATGAAAATGTGACTTATTTGCAAGTTATAAAAGTGAACTAAATTTTGCTCAATACTCAATTAGCACTTAATGAACAATTAAGAATTGTGAAATTGAAGAAAAGAATAACATAAGTAATAAAGAAGAGACAAAGACGAGGTTGATAACAGAGTTCAACCCTCTTGGGCTACGTCTCTGGGTCCACTTCCAACGAGTGACCACTTTATTAATGATGTTCAAATTCTCATATTAAATCAAAAAGCTCCCAACCTGCATACAATGTTGTCTCCAACTCTGCCACGAGGCTCTGACACAATGGAAAAATCACCTCCACAACTTGACTGCCAAAACTAGGCCTAAAACCCACTTCTCAAATGTAATTTATGCAGGAAATACCTATGCATTTACAAAAATACCAAGGAAACTCTCTACAATATGAACCATATAATGCCATGGAAAAATGCCATTGTTTAAATAACAAAGGTTGACGGTTTAAGTTTAGATTCGATCCAAATTTTATGGTCATAAAATATATGGTTAATAACCATATGATATAATAACCAAATTAAAATTTAACAACCATATAATATATATAGTAAGCCCAAATTAAAATATTTAAACAACCATATATATCCAAATATACCATATGATATATGGTCTAACCCAATGAAATATTAAAATTAACCATATAATATATGGTTCAAAGTTCCAAGCCCTGATTTGGCACTCTGTTCATGGATTAYTCATATCCAATCTTTAAAATTAAAATATTTGATCTCCTTTCTCGTTGGCAAAGCATAGCACGGTGGTTAAGGTTTTGAGTTATCTCTGCATTGGCCAAGGTTCAAATCCCCAGGGAAATAAGTTTTAGCGTTGTTCGAACGGATTTTAAAAACATGTATAGAACCATATCAACTTAAATAATAATCCCTCTACAATCCTTTCAACGAAAATATCGTGGAAAGTTGGTAAGTTGTTGAACTTGTTGTAAGGAGGTCAATTGTTCAATTCCCTTCATCGAAGATTCCATAAAGATAATTCCTTTTATCCTGATGGAGCATGCCACGTGGCACACTCTGATTGGACCACATTTCATGCTTTGATTGGGCCACCTGAATGCACAATCATTATACAGTCAATTGCCACGTCATCAACACACAATCACTTTCCACGTCAGCACCTACCATGTCAAATCCAGTGCCATGTCATCACCTACCATGTCAGCTCCAGTGCCACGTGTCACATCTCGATGCTTCCACGTGTCATCCATGTCCATCGTTTTACCTGTTTTACCAAAACTTCAAAACACAATAACTTCTTCATACGACATCTGTTTGAGCCCGTTGAAGTTGCGTTGGAAATATCTCGTTAAGATCTTCACAATGGAGTCATTTTCATCAGCATTTGAAGACATCAAATTTTTAGTCACAAAATCCATCTGGATCATCTCTTCTCTCTCACACAAGTTTGTTTTATGTTTCTACTAGCTAGGTTCATTGTAAAAAGTTCACATGGTATCATAGCCTTGATTGCTAGGAGAAAGTGCATAAGCATTTCTATTTGTAGGTACATGAGGAAGATGCAATAAAAAGAGATGGATTACTCACTAGCAATACTTCTCACGCGTCATAAATACTTCGAATGGAAGCCAAAGATTCTTTTTCTCAGAAGAAGAGGATTGTACCAAATAACCATGGCAACAGAATAGCCTAATTCCACTGATGAGAAAAACAATTTTCTCAACAGACAAGACATAGCTCTCAGATTTATCTACATGTCTATTTCTCTTGAAATACAATATCATGTAGAGGACGAATCACTCTCAACTCTGGGTGAATTATGAACCGGATTGTAGGTTCTATTCGGAAATAAGGAAGATTGTGAATATTGCATGAAGAATATTGACAAGATAGAACCAACAGAAAATCCATCAGTAGATCAAGCCTCTCAGCCTGAAGAGCCTTCTACACAAGTATCTACATATATTTTTGTTCCATTTATTGGAGATGATGTCTACGCCATTTTAGATTTGTTTTATGAATCACATGTGAAAGATATCATGCATGCATATCATGAGCCGCATGCAGACACTTTTTATGTGCCATGCATGCATCCCAGAAGCCACATGTAGAGACTCCCATGCATGCATCTCAGGAGCCAAAAAGGGGGACGCACACTTCAGATTCAATTCTAACACTTTATGAGCATAATTTGCAGAAACAAATTGGATATTTGTATTTCGCTCTAAAATATACCCAATTTCAAAAAAGAATCGTCTAAAACAGAGTCTAAGAAGTGAAGTTAAGAGCATTTTAAAATCAACATTTTTCCGAAAACGGTCGTGCAATTTAGAAAGTTTCATCCAAACTTCACATGGTATGGGATTTCGATCTTCTTAATTAACATAAGATAAAGTGGATATATGTGGACATCTCATTGGTGCATATACTTCATCAAATCCATATAGACATCTACATCTTCAACAAAATCTACACCGAGCATAAATTTGCACATTTGTAAGGTATCCTTGGAGTGAAGGACACAATTTCTTAGCAACTGCCTTTTGTTCCTTCTTCATTTTTGATGCATTTTACTTTGAGGGGGTTTTCCCGTGAAGTTTTCCCTCTTTCCTCTATTTTTTTAGTGTTTCATTCTTAGATGCATTATATAATGGGTAACTAACTGTAGATTATAACCTTGTACAATCTGCAAACATATTTTCAGTAAAAGAACATAAAAGATACAATGGAAAATACAAACATTACACGAAGATTTTTCCCCTGGAAACCCAAACCGGAAAAACCATCATATTATATATCCATTCATAATGATACATTGTTTACAATACAATATACATATAGGATCCAGCGGCATCCAAAACCCTCACCCAATGACATGGATTAGTCAACAACCCTAATTCCTTAACCGAAAATAGAAAACCATGTGCTGAAAAAATGCCCAACAATGGACACGAAAATCGAGGCAACACAAAAATCGAGGAAAAAATGCGACACTATTGCTCATGCAAAGAATACAACACATACCCAACATTGTCCCACTTGTTGTTTTCTTTGCATACAAGGGGTTACAGGGTTAAGTAGTCAACAATCCAGGCAACAATGCCCATGGATCCTCTACACCAAAAGAACTTCTCAGTGCTCACAGATTTTGTTAATGAATCTACAACGTTCTTCAAAGTTTCCACCTTCATCAGCAATACTTTATTTCCTTCAACCATGTCTCTCACAAAGTGATATTGAATATCAATATGTTTTGTCTTTGAATGATAAGTTGGGTTCTTCGCTAGAAAAATTGCACTTTGACTATCACAATCTATCCTTACAGATTGTTGTACCAACCCAATACCTGAACACAATCTTTGTAACCATATTGCTTCCATACTTTCATGAGTGGTTGCCATGTATTCAGCTTCTGTATTTGAAAGTGCCACTACAACCTGTCTTTTGCTCCTCCAAATAGGTTAAACACATACCCACTTGTAGATCTCCTATGATCCAGATCTCTACCCCAATCTGCATCTACAAAGTCGTGTATATCCAACACTCTGTCCAATCCCGATATTCCTTGGTAGAACAATCCATAGCTAGCAGTGCCATGCAAATACCTAAAAACCCTTTTTACTTCTTTCCAATGCTCCTTCTCTAGCTTTAACATATACCTGCTCAGAACTCCCACTGCATGTGCAATTTCCGGTCTAGTACAGACCATTGCATACATCGAACTGCCAAATGCACTTGCATATGGAACACAAGACATGTCCTCCTCTTCTTCCTGTTTCTTGGGACACTGATCCGCAGATAACTTTACACCAACAGGAATAGGAACCTTTATCGGTTTACATTCATGCATATTAAACCTCTGCAATATTATCTTGACATATTTTCTCTTATTTAACCAGAGTTTCCTCCTTTTCCGATCTCTTTTAATTTCCATGCCCAAAATGAAATTTGAAGCACCGATATCCTTCATGTCAAATTTAGAGGACAACTAAGTTTTCACATCCTGGATAATATCCTTGTTGTTTCTTATCAGCAACATGTCATTCACATACAAGACCAAATAAATGAAATGATCACCAATTAATTTAATATACACACAATGATCCTCTTTACTTCTTGTGAAGCCAACTCCCAACATATAAGTATCAAATTTTTTATACCACGTCCTTGGTGATTGTTTCAAACCATACATGGACTTTTTTAGCTTACATACCAACTCCTTCTTTCCCTTCACAACAAATACTTTTGGTAGCTTCATATAGATTTATTCTTTCAGATCCCCATGTAGGAATGATGTCTTGACATCCATCTTCTCTACTTTAAAATAAAATGCAGCAACAACAGATAACAAAAAACTTATAGAGGTTAACTTGGCAACATGAGAAAAAA
>JASDQU010333989.1:0-12729 GCA_032191745.1 Picea mariana
CCCTCGGACCCCGCAGAAGGGGTACCCCCCCTCTGCACTCCCCCGCGTGGAAGAGTGTACATACTTCTGGGGTGTAAATACCTCATGGGGTATAAACATGGCTGAAAGAAAGGACCTCTGAATCAGGAAGATAATCAGGCTCCACAACCAACATAATTGACTTGTTCGATAAAGAAGCACAACTTTAGACAAGGTTGGAGGAGGACCCACAGGTCCAACGGTGGGATAAGGAAGAGGAAAGGATCAACACAATGATCCAATAACTCAAGCGGAAGCATAAGAAAATACCAATCCCAGAACGATTCAAAGGGACACAGGAGATGAAGAAGTTGCAGGCAAAACTCATCGCTTTGCAAACACAGAAACAGGAGCATCAGGCTCAAATGGAGCCATTATAGGAGCAGGTAGTAGAAGTATTGGCATAGGAAGAAGTAGTGAAGACACATATAGCACATACCCATGCCGTATGTGCAGGATTGATTAGCAATGAAGCAGCAGTCTAGGTAGTGGACACAATCAAGGAGAAGGTTGCGCAGGCGTTGGCACAAGAGGAAGAGCTCAAGGAAAAGTCCCAGATGATCACCAAAGTGATCGATGAAGCTCAGAAGGATTAGGTGACTCGGGATGAGCCACATGTCAGTGTTGGGGGCCTGTTGCCAATAGGCTGAAGTGGAAAGAAGGATGGTTGAAGTGGAAAGAAGGATGATCGTGGGGAAAGAAAGCATGCATAAACTGAAGTAACAACTGGAGGAAAACATAACACACGCACATGCAAGAAAGAGTGCACAAGGAAAGTGACAGATGGAAGGAATAAAAGCACGTGTGCATGGGAGGAAGACCTGACTTCAGTAGGGTTAGGGTTTTGTTAATATATTGTAAATGGTTGAAGAGACAAATAGATATATATAGATACATAGGTATCAAAGAGGGGTTGGGTTCCTTGTTTTTGCAGTGTTGTTCTATCATAGATAGGCACGAGTTGATGCGATATGTAATGTGGTTATGAACTATTTTGTAAGTTTTTGAGCTAGAGGAGAGAACGGAGATTTGAGGATTAGATCGTAGGCTGAGGGGCCTGGTGCGATCTAGTTCACCTCATATATATCTTAGCCATCTGAGGAGACTTGTAAGCATGCAACGTTGTAGATGCATAACTACCATAATTATAGAGCCAAGAGTCAAATATTTCTGGATGTAGCCCAGGAGGGGGTGAACCACGGTAATAGATGTGTAATGTGATGAATGCATGGATGTCTTTATCTTCTTTTCAGTAGTTAAGTATTGTGCTTAATGAATGAATGAGTTATTATATTGCTATGAAATATGATTGTGTTGTTAAGGGAATAAATTGTTGAAGGTAATGCATAGTCGTGAATACACTAGATTGCAATCACAAGTTGTAGCAGATGGTACTAAATACAGATCTCCTATCTCCTACTCAATCCTGGGTTGTAAACACCTGAGTCTTACAGCCATCCATTTAAATTTATATCGGGTGAGACTGCGCAATGCATTCTGTGCGGTGTGTTGCCTTCTGTTTTTCCAGGAGGGCTGATAGTTTTAGAGGCTTTGCTCAAAACCCAAATGATATGAACCCTAGTTCGATAAGCTCAAAGTAGAATAGAAGAAGAGTTAAAACCAACAGCCCTGAACTCAAGTATTCTCATGTTGAAAAGCTATCTTTGGTTTCCATTCACACAGTTCAACGATTACGACACTATATATTTCTTTGCAAAATTATTGTGGTTGCCGATGTCAATCCATTTCAATATGTCCTTATGAGGTGTATCATAGGGGGGAAGTACAATAAATGGATTTTCATTCTACAAGAATTTGATCTCGATTTTGCTTCTGCGAAATCCAAAAAATCACTAGTTTTTGCAGAGTTAATATCTAACTTCCCTCAGTTAGATGAGGATGCTATTCATGTTGATTCATTTGCGGATGAACACATTTTCCTTGTCTCTTCGTCAAACCCCTGGTATGGATATATTGTTTTTTATCTTCAAAATTTGAAGTTCCCTCATCATCTCTCGTGAGATGACCAACGACGTATACGATACCAAGATAAGAACTACCTTATCGTCGACGACACTATGTATCACCGAGGAGTAGACAATATCTTGCATCATTGTTTGACTCACGAAGAAGCTGAGTCTGTTCTAAACGACTGACACAGTGGGGCTTGTGGTGTTCACCTATCGGGGCTTGCGACAGCCCAGAAAATTTTTCGAGCGATTATTTTTGGCCGTCTATTTTTAAATATTACATCGAAGTGGTTAAGAAGTGTCACCCCTGCCAAGTGTTCACTCAGAAAATTCACTCTCATCCATCCCCTCTCAATCCAGTCGTTACCGTCGGTCCCTTCACCAAATGGGGGGTAGATTTTGTGGATTGCAACCCAACTTTGGCTGGGGGGCATCAACACATTATCGTAATTGTAGATTACTTTACTAATTTGGTTGAGGCCATGCCTACAGTTAAATATGATAGTAATACTGCCACCTTCTTCATATTCAATCAAATTATAGCCAGGTTTAGAATCCTAAGTGATATTGTCACTGATCATGGAAATCACTTTCATAATGAAATGATGGAAGAATTAGCATCAAAATTGGGGTTTAAACATGGCCATTCTTCCCCTTACTACCCCCATGAAAATGGATAAGTGGAGGTCGTAAACAAGTCTCTCAATACCATTTTGTAGAAAATTGTCAGTTAGAGAAAATTTGACTGGAATATCATGCTTTATCCAGCACTTTGGGCATACCAAACCTCAGTCAAAACTTCCACTGGTTTTTCTCCTTTCCAGTTTGTGCATAGTGTGGATTTAATCTTACCTATTGAATGTGAAATCCCTTCTCTTAGATTGGCAGTTGCGCTCCTACCTGACATTTCTAATATCGAACAACGCCTCGTACAACTAGAGATTCTAGATGAGCAGCATCGAGACACCTCCATGGCTATAGAAGCGAATAAAAGACATGTCAAGGTCAAATATGATAAGTCTGTTTGTCCTCGGCAGTACATTGAGTGTGACTTGGTCCTTCTGTACGACCAAGTCAAAGAACCACTGGGGGCAAGCAAGTTCAAACCCATGTGGCATGGTCCCTATATCATGCGACGTATATTAGAAAAAGGATCATTTAAATTAGAAGATAATGAAGGGAACATGTTGGATGAGCCCAGGAATGGGATGTATTTGAAAAGATATTACGCTTGAGCCCCAATCTTAGGCGTAACTCTTTGTATATTAATGTATTTTAGTGTATATATATTTTCCCTCTTTTTTATCTTCAACTTTCTTATCAAGTTTTCTCTTGGTTGGCAGATGTCAACGGAGTCTTCGGTCTACTTAGTATTCGTAGACGGGGCCAGTCATCATACACATAACTTGTCTTCCTCCGCTTGGGTTGTTTACTCATCTGAGGGTCTACTGGTGTCTTCAGGTGACGTATGTGTAACATCTCCAACCACCAACAGGTCAGGCAATGCCACTACTCAGATGCTTTACTTAGCTCCGATACCAATTTGTAACATCCCCTAGCCTACAACTCCACCGTCGGGGAAATGCTACCTGCAGAATACCTTATCTTATACATTTAGCTCTAATATGTGACAACTTCAGCCTTAAACCACTGGGCTATGCCACACAAAGATACTTGCGGAAAAAGATACACATCCATATAAACACAGAATGACTATTCTACATATATATAACATATTATTGCAGAAATAACAATAAACCTACACATGCAACATATAAAACATACACAGGCAATACTCATCAATTAAAACATATGTACCATTACAAAGCATGTAAATGAATATAAAAGTGTTACTTATCTTTTATTAGAAAACCACCAACTATGTGCAGACCTTCCATGAACCTCCCATCCATAGACCACACTGCTCATCATGCTCAGCAGTAGGTCACCCCTGAGCTGGGACTAAGCTCCGCCGGGCAATGGATTCCTAGACTAGGAAAGGTCAATAGGAAAGTTGCACAAAACACAAGAAGGATATTTTATCCTAGGAGCCACTTACGCCCACAACCCACAGACCATCATTCCCCACACGCCTGCTCCACCCCAGGAGGGTACACCTTCACTAATACAAGTCCATCGGCTAGTACACCTCCCTTACCTTGGGCTTTAGCAATAGGCTGGACAAGAAGTCTCAGAGTATTTTAGCTGCTACGAGACTCCCTTCCAAGAGAACTCACTTCCTAGAAAACTCTCTCACCTAGGAGAGTTTGCTCACAAGCCTGAAAACATGCCTCTTCAACCAATCTTCAACTCAGCTACATCAAGGTATGGGTGACAGTAATAGAAACAACACTCAGTTAGCTCATGGGTGACATCATTAATGGGGAAATAGGTATGGACACCCAAAACAGTAACAATCATACACTAGACATAGCAAGGCTCAGTAAGGAATAGTCAACGATATCAAGCCACACTCAGTCAAGGAATTACGTGGCCACAACAACCAACCATTCTGACACAACATGGCTCATACATTTACAGGGTTCTTGGACTTCATAGGAGACACGGCTCAGTCCATTGGTTTTCCCCACGGGTTTCAAGGTGCGTGACCAGGAAACAATGCAGAGGTTGAACATGGAGGTTTCAGCTTTAGACTCTGGATGGAAGAATGGACAGGACCCCCCTAGCAGTGTTGGATTTCCCTACTATAACTGCATGCGCCCAAGTCAACACCTGTCTTCCTGCAGCTGCATGCACTCCACTTAGCATTTGTTCCTTTTTCAGGAACTTAGGACAACACTTGGTCAATTGTCCACCTTAGCCTTTTAGGAAATAATAATAAATTATTATCCCCTTTAGAGGTAAGCCCCCTAGCTTAGCCTCTAGGCCCAAACACTCAGCCTCCTCCCTTACCCAACCTTGTGGAAGCTTATTCCCCCATCACTCTTTCTTCGTGGTCGGTCTACTCACAACGATGTAATTATATTAAATATATGAGCATTTACACATATACAATAGTAGGCTCACTGGCCTTTGCATCTAGGCTTTCTAACCTAATCACCACATAATCCTCCTATCTTATTATAAATCGTCTCACCAACCTATCCAATATGTTTACAATTCATAATTACAACTGGGGCTCTACCAGGGGATATTACAATTCCCTTCCCTTATTTTTGCATTGTCCTCAGTGCAACTCTTTATACAACATCAACAAGATTTCCAAAATCTTCAAAAAGATACGAGTATTCTGCCCGCATAGCATATTCATGCTTCCATGTCACGTCCTTAGGACCATACCCGGTCCACTGGACCTTTACAATCCCTATGGCTCGATTCCAAAGTTGTTTTCTCTTTCGAGTCCAATATGTGCACATGATGCACTTGCAAGACGTCTTCTTGCTCCAGCTGAATCACATTCCAATCAATAACATGATTAGCATCAGGTATAAATTTCTTAAGCAATGAAACATGAAACACATTATGTACAGTCATGGATGCAGGTAATGCAAACATATATGCAATGTATATATATGTATATAAAGGCAATTCTAATCACATTATAACCTGTATACAAGATACACAACATACAATAAATAGAGAATTGTACTTATCTTTTGATTGAGAAGACCTTCCACATCAACATGGTCTATACCAAGGTACCAAACCTTAGCAGGACTCCAACCAATGGTCTCTCCTTCCCCACACACATGTCCCACCCCAGGAGTGTACACCTTCACTATCACATAGTCCATCGGTTGCTACACCTCCCTTTCCTTGGGCTTCGGCAACATGCCGGTTCAGGAAGTCTTAGAGAACCATGGCTCCCAGAGTTCTAACTGCCCTTAGAGATTTCCAATTAGCATCTTCTCTGAGCTACTCTTTGTAGTCAACATTCTAACTTTAATCAACATCATCTCATCTGCATCACCCACATGCAGTTATCATGAGAGAACATAAAATGATTCATTTAGGAACTCCAACTTTGTTCAAAAAGGAATTCAATTTTTTTCCCCAAAACATGAAATTCCATTTCATAATTCTTCTTGGTTGTTTCCATATTAAGATTGCAACCTTCATTGTGGTTTTTCACAAGCACCAAACTGCATACCATTTTTCTTGCAAGTCTTTATCTTGCATACTACCAACAATTGTCAATATTTCTTGTACATCATAATTCAATTGCAATATGTACAAAACCATATGCAGTGAATTTAGAATTGTCTACATCTAGCAATTCAATCATAATTACCAAACAATTTAATAAAATATAAAGACTCGTCATTCTATGCATATGCATGTTCACAGTAATATCTGTAAGTTCATTACCTCTTTTTTTTTTTTATTTGAACAAGGAAATTTCCTGTAGTCAATGCTCATGTGACTACTTGACTTGCAACTTTCCTGTTGCAATGTCTAACACCTCCCTGAAATGTCCTCAACTTCATGAGTTAACAACATTTCAGTTGTTAGTAACAATGATTTCCATGCAATAATATATATGCACGTACTTATAAAACATATTCAATCATTGCATTTAGTATACAATTCTATCACTTACTATGCATGAGTGAAATTCTCAATGCATACTTATTCAGTGCACCTTGCATTGAATTACATAATGCTCTTTATCTAAGTCATGTATCTCACCATCCATAAGCTGGAATTCAGGCCAATGTGTTGACACATTCTCCACACACTTCCTATTGTCTTCCCAATTAATTGGATGTCTTCCTTTTCGACCTGAACACTACACCAAGAATATAATTTTTTGGTGTTCATTAGTGTTAACAAAAAGGTCGCGGTTCAAGTTTTATTTAAAGGTAGGAATCTTTTAGTATCTGTGTGGCTCATAACCTTTCCATATTTGTACCTTGACATATCCAACCATGTCCTGGTCTCATACATGACTATCTTACTGGCATTCATTCCTATAACAAGTTCTTATCTTTTAATTCTTTGGTTATTTCCCCATAACCAAATTAACATGACATTCTACTATGTCAGTGTGTGCATTCAAAAGCTAAAAATCTTTGAATTAATACAAGCCTCCAGCCTTTACCACATCCAGTGGTATGCATTCAATAATATAATCATGTGATTTTATATAATAACTCTGGTTGGGGAAATTCTTACCTAAATTTCCTTTCAGCAATTATGCAAAAAGAGTAATAAAAACTCATACCTGCATGACTACCATTAATAAATTTTATACTACCTGAATGTCTGATGGCAGTAGAAGCTTTCATGCTTCTTTTATCAAACTTATAACCAACACTTCATCTCTATGTTGCTTCCCTCCTTATGCAACAACATCACCAACAACACTTGCAAACATGCAAGCATTCTTTCCTTTGGCTGACCCAACAAGCTGAACATACTTGCTTCCATAGAAATTACAGCAACTTCTTTATCCCTATAAAACTTTTCTTTGTTCATCCCAGAAGTCTACAATTCTTCCTGGATTCCTGGATCTTCTTGTGCTCCCACTTTTATCATTGTGCATTATTATTCCTTCCCTGAGCACTTTCGACGTAGTGCCCCCACCTCAGTGGGGTTTGTTGACCTCCCGGTCAAAGGATCTTTCAATCTTCTGAGTCGAATTGACTCTTCAGGCTCATGATTGAACCCAAAACAATTATACACAGGCCCCCTTTTCTCCTTTAGGTGTAGGTCCTGTGATACTCGTGCCCTCTGTTTGCACGCTTCTGAAATGTCAAGTTTCAGGTGCTAGCTCCTTTTTCATTAGCCCCTTCCTTCATATGGCCCTGGGCTATGACCTCGTGGAAAACTGTGTTTGCGGGTATGGGAAAGAGTGGTTTTAGGCCAACCCCCTTTTCGCCCCACAATTCACCTCCAGCTGCCACGCATCACTTTTTTAAAACTGTGGTATAAATTGTGGCTCGTTCTCAAATTTTTAACATCCATCTCATCTGTCGATATCCAATCCCTTGGCGATGATCTACAATCAATGACTACTATCTATTCTCCCTTTTCTACCTTCTTTCCTCCTTCCACACATGATCCCATATCTACACGATCTGTCGACAGGTAGCTCCCTTCTAAATAAACGACTACGGTTGCTTCCAACTCTTCGGCCCTCGGGAGTTTCAACTCTCAACTATTTGATTTTCCCCGTATGACAATCTTCCAGAGTAGAAGATATATTGACACCTGTCCTCCTTGACAATGGATGGTCCCAAATTACTTCGAGAATTCAGGACTTTGACAAGTCCACTCTACTGTGCACACAAGGGTTAAGTCTTGTGTGCTTCCCTCCGGATCTAATGGTTGCTGGTCCTTTGCGCTCAGACCCAACAGATGTGATTTGTTCCTCTCCTCTGTGCTTCCTTTGTTCTGTTGAACGCTGATCTAACAGTCCAAGATCCTCCCCACAATTGATCTGACGACTGTTGTCTCTCCTCCTCCTAAGCTTTTGACTTCTTCCGCCTTAGAAGATTTTGTCAGTGTTCAAAGGCTTCAACCTTTGACCTTTCTCCTACAAGTCCACCTCTTGGATCTCATCTTTCCTCTCATAAGCGTTATCTCTTCTGAGATTTAGGACTTAGAATGATTTTGTCTCCCACACACTTCTTGCATTATCTCTTCTGAGATTTTTGATTTACTCAGTCTCCTAAGGGTCTTGGCCCTTATGTTTCCTTTCAAAGGAAAACTTTGTGCCCTCTTGGAAACCTTCTGCTCAATGCACACCTTGCTGAGTGTTTTCTATAGAGTGTTCAACAACTTTGTGAGTATCTTCCTCTAATACTCTTCTCCCTAAACTTGACAAAGAGTTTTTTCTGTGCACACTTGAACTCACTCGATGCCCACCTGACAGAGCCCTATAGAGTTCTCAGTGACTCTATCTCTCTCTGAACTCAACACATAGTTCTTCCTGTGCACTCCTTACACTTCTGTTGATGAAGGTTCAACGGTATCTCTCCTGAGCTTCTCTGAGGTTAACTTACCTCTGTCAATGCACTCCTTGTGGACAATGTGCACTCCTTGCACTCAAAAACTCAAAGAAGAGAAACAATTGAAACTTATTCAATACTTCACTAGTTTACGCATTCAAACCATGAACAACATATAAAAACATAATAATGAACACAAATACATAAACGCACTATATGTAAGAAAAATTGCTTTTTTATTATCTCTATGAGTGTCTCCTAAGCGTTTTGTGAAAATTCGATTTGTTTATGACACTCGTTGAACTCTGCAAACACAATGTATAGTGAACCGAAATTTGTCAGGTCATCATTCCTTAACAAATCCCACAACATTCATAAACCAATCTGATTTAAGAAAACGTTCAAATTTCATTTTATTTTAGAGCTCTTCTCTGCTCTGTAATCATTTTTGTGCACTTACCCCTTTCTCTCAATCCCCAATCCATGTGATCATGGGCCATGACCAAGCGCTAGATCACTAGGTGTTTACTCGGGCCTTCAGATTCATAAGTTTTCAAAGCACCACACAACTACCTCTCAGAGTTTCAGATTACCGAACTTGAAAAGTAGGGAAGATCATCAATCTACGTCTACCTAACATCCAACGAATGACACTCACTATGGAACCTCATACGTCTGAGTTCTGGAACTCTGAAGCTTAGGGACTTTGGAGGATTTCACTTATGCACATCCCACCATTAATATCCAAACATTCCCAATCATCTTTGATGATGTCATTATGTCACATCGCTGAGCCCTCTTCTAATTGCATGGGCACGCAACGGTGGTTTGGAGTAACCCGCCTTTCATCCCGCAATTCTTTTGATGCTGAAACGTAACCCCTCAGTGAAACCGGGGTTTGGATTGCAAGACCGCCTTGGAAAATTAAATCCCGCGCAACTTGGGTCCCCGCAATGCCTCCTAGCCGTCAATCTTGATGTAGCGTGATCAACACCAATGTGAGTCCTCTAACCTTTAACTTCGTTATGTAACCTCGGGGTCCCACTAACCATGCTCATACGGAATGCCACGTGGTGGAATACTAGCTATTGACACATGGCTCAGTCAGATGAGTGACATGTGTCACGTTCCATATGGCATTTCAAACTTATACGGGTTCAAAACCCACTGACATGTGGTGCACAACCCATGTGTCCACATAAAACCAAGTGACATCACCATGCCACGTCACTTCAGAATTTCAGACTTCAGAATTTCTTACGCTTGCTTCCTTCCAATCTTCCAAAATCCAAAATTATGAACTTCTTTATCTTCCACTCTTGGTTTGATCTAACGGTAATACTTCTCCCCAGATATATGGTGTTGATCTCTCCTTGGGACTTCGGAGTTTCGAGCTTCTGCCTTTCTCTTAGTTTTCATCAACTTCACCGAAGTCACGAAGTTCGAAGGGCTTCCAGGATAACTCTTCTACACCTTCTCCAGATTCAACAATTGTAAAGGATTTCCTTCCTTCTGAATAGATCCTACGGTCCCAACACCACTAGTGTTGCGATATCTCTCTCTGTGGCCAAATACCATGTAAGTTGTGGTTTTATGATACCGCTACTCCTCCTGAGCTTCGTAACATGACCAAGGTAACCTCTTGGTACTCAGGAATTTTTCTGAGGTCCAAAATTGGTTCCTCTTAACACAATTTCCACTTGAAACATTGGGTCCAATGACCACTTACCTAGCCCATCCAAGTTTAGTGTTGAAACCTTGGCTCTAAACTCGAATTTTGTCTATTTCAACAACAATTATTTCCGAAACTTTTGCTCCATTTTCCACTAACATGGCCCATCTAGGCTCAATGTTGAAAACCTTGGCTCTGATACCAATTTGTAACATCCCCAGCCACCAACAGGTCGAGCAATGCCACTACTCAGATGCTTTACTTAGCTATGATACCAATTTGTAATATCCCCCAACCTACAACTCCATCATTGGGGCAATGCTACCTGTGGAATACCTTATCTTGTACATTTAGCTATGATCTGTGACAACTCTAGCCTTAAACTATTAGGCTATGCCACATAGAGATACTTGCATAAAAACATACACATCCATATAAACATAGAATGACTATTCTACATATATATAACATATTATTGAGGAAATAACAGTAAGCCTACACATGGAGCATATACAACATACACAAGCAATACTCATCAATTACAACATATGTACCATTACACAACATGTAAATGAATATAAAAGCGGTACTTATCTTTTATTAGAAGACCCCCAACTGCATGCAGACATTCCACGAACTTCCTAGCCATAGACCACACTGCTCATCATGCTCAACAGTAGGTCACCTCTGACCTGGGACTAAGCTCCACCGAGCAAGGGTTTCCTAGACTAGGCAAGGTCAATAGGGAAGTTGCACAAAAAACAGGAAGGATCTTTTATCCCAGGAGCCACTTACGCCCACAACCCATAGACCCTCATTCCCCACATGCCTGCTCCACCCCAGGAGGGTACACCTTCACTAATACAAGTCCATTGGCTAGTACACCTCCCTTACCTTGGGCTTCAACAACAGGCTAGACCAGAAGTCTCAAAGTATTGTAGTTGCTACGAGACTCCCTTCCAGGAGAAATCACTTCCCAGCAAACTCTCTCACCCGGGAGAGTTTTCTCACAGGCCTGACAACCTTCCTCTTCAACCAATACTCAAATCAACTACAGCCAGGTATGAGTGAAAGTAATAGCAACAACACTCAGTTAGCTCACGGGTGACATCAGTAACGGGGAAACGGGTATGGACACCCAAAATGGTAACAGGCATACACTAGACATAGCAAGGCTGAGTAAGGAACAATCGACGGTAGCAAGCCACACTTAATCAAGCAACTGTGTGGCTGCAACAACCAATCATTCTGACACAACACAGATCATACATTTACAGGGTGCTCAGACTTCACAGGAGACACAGCTCAGTCCAACGGTTTTCCCCATGAGTTTCAGGGCGCATGACCAGGAAACAATGTGGAGGTCGATCATGGACGTTTCAAGTTCAAACTATGGATGGAAGAATGGAAAATACCCCCCCAACAGTGTTGGCTTTCCCAGCTATAACTACATGTTCCCAGGTCAACACCTGTCTTCCTGCAGCCGCATGCACTCCACTTAACATTCGTTCCTTTTCTAGGAACTTAGGACAACACTTGGTTAATTGTCCACCTTAGCATTTTAGGAAATAATAATAAATTATTATCCCCTTTAGAGGTAAGCCCCCTAGCGTAACCCCTAGGCCCAAACACTTAGCCTCCTCCTTTACCCAACCTGGTGGAAGCTTAGTCCCCCATCACTCTTTCTTCGTGGTCGGTCTACACGCAGCGATGTAATTATATTAAATATATGATCATTTACACATATACAATAGTAGGCTCATTGGCCTTTGCATCTAGGCTCTCTGGCCTAATCACCACATAAGCCTCCTAGATTATTATAACTCCACTACTACATTTGGGTCAAATTTCGACGGCGCGTTCGACGCAATTGCCACTTTCTATTGTCGGAAGACCGACAAACCTCGGACCCCCTCAAACGTCGTTTCACATGACGTTGTTTTTCCGACGACCTAGTTTTCGTCGGTCTTGCGACGTTTGAAACGTCACAATACCGACGTTGCAAACGTGGCAAGACCGACGTTTCAAACGTGGCAATAGAGACGTTGCAAACGTGGCAAGAGTGACGTTGAAAACGTGGCAAGAGTGACGTTGAAAACGTGGCAAGAGAGACGTTTCAAACGTGGCAAGAGTGACGTTGAAAACGTGGCAAGAG
>JASDQU010333991.1:0-11165 GCA_032191745.1 Picea mariana
GAAGAATGTTGCAGAGTCATTGACAAAGTCTGTGAGCACAGAAAAGTTCTCTTGGTGTAGAGTAACAATGGGCATTGCTGCCCTGGATTGTTGACTATATAATCCCCTGGACCCCTGGATGCAAAGAAAACAACAAGTGGGAGAATGTTAGGTATGTGTTATATTCTTTGCATGTGTGTGTGTGTGGGTGCGTCAGATACGACAACTGCGTCTGATGATCCGTTCACCTAGATTTGTAAATTTTGCTATTTTGGGCGGGTTTTTTTTGGGCGGTTTGGGAGGTTTGGGCGGTTTGGGCGGTTTTTTGGGCGGTTTGGGTGGTTTGGGAGGTTTTTTGGGTGGTTTGGGCGGTTTTTTTTGGGGCGGTTTTTGCTATTTTTAGCGGATTTTGCTATTTTTAGCTGATTTGTAAATTAATCCCGGATTAAGGGATTAGGGTTTTGGTATCTACGGAATACCTAAAAACATTGTATATATTGTATGGCGAATGGTGAAATTCGATATAATGAAAATAAGAAAGGTTTTCCCGGTTGAGGGTTTTCGGTAAAAATCTCTTTGTACTCTGTGTATGAGCCATTGATTAATTTCTGTATTTCTTAAGAATCTATATGCATTGCTTTACTTCGTAGGTTTAAAACTTACATAACTAACTGGAAAGGTGTGAATCCCGTGGAGGACTTAACAGATGTCCGATAGGCCCATAATGCTGGGAACAACATCGTGTGCCAGTTCGTCTTATGAATTCCTATCATCCGTTGAAGCATAGTAGTGAGAACTTTGTTGATTGCTTCAACTTAGCCATTGGCCTATAGATAATAGGGGGTTGAGGTTTCATGGCGAAGACCCAACTTTTCAATCAGTTCAGACATCATAAAATTTCGAAAATGACTACCGTGATCAGTAACGATGGCTTGAGGGACACCAAACCTAGTAATGATATGATTGAATATGAACAATGTTACAGTTCTCCCGGGGTTATAAAATGTAGGCATCGCCTCGGACCATTTAGTGAAATAATCCACAGCTACAATAATGTATCCATGCCCCCGACCGAGTGAGGGTTACATGTCATGAAATTGATGCCCCATTTAACGAATGAACCAACGAAAACTATGGGGTGAAGTGGAGCAGGGTGATATCGGATCTTATGATTATAAGTTTGACAAGAATGGAATTTCTGGATGAAAGTAATGCAATCCTTAAACAACAAAGGCCAGAAATAACCAGCTCGTAAAATCTTTTCGGCAGTGGCATACCCAGACATATGACTACCACATGCTCTAGAGTGACAGCCATTCAAATCTTTCTCAGCTTCATCGTAGGTGAGACATCATCAAAAAATGGAATCAATACTACGACGGTAAAGGGTATCGCCGAGGATTATGTATTGATGGGCTTGATACTATATACGACAACGATCTCTTCTAGAGAGATCAGGCCGAAAAGTTTGAGTCTGGAGATAGATGATAATATCTTCATACCATATGTCATCAGAACTTATCATAAAGAGGGATTCTTCAGGTAAGGAATCCTCTGCCACATTTTCTGTCTCAGCAGAGGGAACGTCACATATCAATTCGGAAAAAACCAAAGATTTATTTGACTTAGTGCGTTCAAACTCCAAGTCAAACTCCTGGATAATAACTATCCATTTGGATTACTTGCCCCCTATAAATTGCCGAGTAAGTATATGTTGCATGGGGTTGCAATTGGAAATAACAGTGGTCCTGCGTAATAAGATATAGTGACAAAATCATTTAATAACTTGAACAGCTGCCAAGGCCAGTTTCTCCACATGTAAGTATTTGGTTTCGGTAGTCGTGAAACTCCTACTCAAATAGTATATCACATGTTCATTGTGTGAATCATCGTCTTGGACTAAGACCACAACAATGGTAGAGTCTGAAGCAGCTAAGTAGAGGAAGTAATCTCGGCTATAGTCAGGTGGAAACAGTAGTGGTGTACGGGTTAAAGCAAGTTTCAAAGCTTCAAATTCTTTGTTAGCAGTGTTATCCCATTCAAAATCGTAACCTTTCTTGAGCAGTTGAGTGAATCCTTTTGTTAATTCAGCGTAATTGGGGATGAATCAACGTAAAAAATTTACCTTCCCTTGCACACTTTGGCGTTGGCGTAGTGTGGAAGGAGGAGGTATATTAAGAATAGCCTCAACCTTCAAGGGGTCTACTCGAATCTTGTGTATAGACACGATTAAACCAAGAAGTCTTCTGGACTCCACACAAAAAACACATTTGTGTGGGTTCAAACGTATGCGATAATACCAACAACATAGGAAAATGGCTCATAAATGTGTCGGGTGATCTTGATGATGCATGGAATGTGTCGGTAGATCGTCTAGATAGGGTTGCACGATGTGCCTAATATCATAAAAAGCGTAAGACATAGCGCGTTGAAAAGTCGCACCAACATTCTTTAGACCAAAAGGTAATTTTCGATAGGCAAAGGTTCCCCAAGGGAAAATAAAGGTAGTCTTATGTTGATCCTGTGATAAAATATTAATTTGATTATAGCCGGAGAAACAGTCCATCAAGGAGAAGATTTCACTCCTGGAATAGTCGTCAATGATCTGGTCAACAAAAGGGGTTGGATAATTGTCCTTAGGAAAAGATTTATTTATATCCCTATAATCTACACAAATGTGGATCGTACCTGGTTTCTTATTTATTGGAACAAGATTGGATACCCAATCGGTCAAATCCACAGGATAGACAAAGCCAACTTTAATAATTTTCTCAACTTCAAGCTTGATAGCAGCGACTTTACATGGGTGTACTTGACGAATTCTTTGTCGAACAGGTTTATCATCTGAATAAGTCTTAATCTCATTCACAACGATATCAGGATCAATACCTAGCATTTCTTCATCAGGCGAAAATGTCACGAAATTCTTGGAAAAGGGATTTATAAGTGTGGACCTCATCAGTAGAACATGAGGTCTCGATATGAACATTATCCACAACTCTGGGTTTAATCGATATGTCAAGAGGAACGATAGGTGAAATTTTACTCAAGTTCCCTTCATACAAAACATCGTGTGTTGACTTAGGAATGGAAGAAATAACAACAATGGTCGACGGGGCCAAAATCTGTTGGTAGCTCTTTATGGTATCACCTTCTCGGAAGAGAATGGAATGATGATGCACATCGTCCCATGCAGTGTATTCCATAGACATGACTGGGATGATCATCTCATCAATAGGAAAAATCACATGAAACAGATCGGGAGATGAATCATAAAAACAAGGAGGGGAGGGGGTTGTCGATTGAATAACTTGATAAGTGGATTCGACTGGACTTAAGGGAATTTGGTTGTTGTAATGAGGATGATCACCAGGGCTAGGTACTATCCATGGGTCATATGACTCAGGGGTTTCACGAACAATGGTGGATATCATGTTGATCGAGGCAACAAAAGGAGGAGGAATATCAGGTGGTGGGATTGGAAATGTACCCATCAAAGTTGAATCTTTCAAAATACCCATGCCGACATTCTCATAACTGGGAGGTGTCTTTGAGATAAAAGGTATGTTTCTTGTACAAGAATCAACATTAAAGAAGGCCAGTTGGTCAACAGTGATGACCTTTCCTTGGTGCAGGAAACGTAACACATGGAAAAGGGTAGACACAACTATGCGCATGGAATAAATCCATCTACAACCAAGTAAAAGGTTATAATCAAGAGGTGCATCAAAGACCTCAACCTCGACATTGACCGATTTACCTTACAACGTAATAGACAACGAGGGAATAACACCATAAGGTTTGAAACATGTACCATTGAAGGCATTAAGGGTAGTGTGTGACTTGGTAAGGGCAGGAGAGTCAATAGCTTTCCAACAAGTAACAGACATAACACAATTCGAGGATCCTTCATCAATAACATTTCTACAGATATTTTTGTTTTCCATGACCACTTGGATCTTAAATGCTAACTGAGGAGGGAGCCTTGAAATGTGATCTTCCAAGTCAAAGATTATTAAATTAGTATCCGTAGGGTCAATTCCACCAATGGCCTTTAACAACACCTTCCTTTGAGAGGGACAACTTTGAAGGACTTCGAGAGCCGACATCGCGAAGGGTGCTTGTGCAAGGTCTTCTACAATACTGTAGTTTTGTGCAACACGTGCGTGAGGATTAAACGAAGACTTTCGAACAATGCCCTTTGGAGGAGGGTGAAGAACTGTATTGAGACCCGATCGTTCAAGATGAAGAGGACCGTTTGGAGGTGAATTTGGGAGAGGAGGTTGAACCAACAACGGTGATAAATCATCAACTTTCTCCTTTGACGGAGAATAATCTTTGGCTCGAGTTGCAACTGCAACTTTTTTCTTTTTAGAGTCACCAGTACACATAAGGACATAGGATGTGGTATAAGGAGAAGCTTGGTCATGAATGACCAATTGGGCCTGTTGCTGAGAAGGGAAAGGTTGGGGAAAAACTGTAGGTATAGGAGGCTTTCCGGTCCCTTGGAGGAACTTATTAACCTCGACACGTCGTGGACAATCTTTCATGTAATGATCGTCACCACAAATAAGACAAGGATATCGAGGTTTACACTTATCCTTATCATCAACAGGCTGCGTTTTGGGCTTTTCAGTTTGTTGATTTTTATTTTTGTCTTCCTTATTCTTACCCTTCCCTTTCTTTTTATTTTGATTTTTCCCGGTAGGTGTGGATTGAACCGAATTAACTTCAGAAGTCTTATCGGAGGAAGGAGTAGGAGTAGGAGTATTTTGTACATTAGAATTATTGTATTTAGGATTGGTGTGACTGGCTTGTGTAGACCGAGTCTCAACATGGAAGGTGCCAATCACACCATCAACAACATGAGAAGTTGTTGGATGTGTCGCAGTAGGATTCATGGAAGGGAGAGGGGCATCCAGGATTAAGTCATAAAGTGTGCACGTTTGCAAATAAAAAAGATCTAGATACTGAGCATAACTAATAGCCTGATCTTTAGTGACAACACCACCCATGGCAACATCACATGCAATAGGACCAATGAGTGATTTGGTAAACCACTCAGCCAATAATTGATCAGGAAGGGGAACTTTGATTAACCATCTTCTCCTCCTCCATTCGTGGAGGTGATCAAAAATATGAGTGGAAGAAAATTGTTTAAAAGAACTCAAAGTTTTGTTATAGTATTAATCGATAAATGCAGACATAAACAGATCTCCCTAGATCCCACTGGAAACTAGAACAAAACAAAATAGAATATGGAACTTTCCCTAATTTCTAATTATTGAGTTTACTAGTTAACAAGAGATGGACAACATACGTTTTAAATGTTGTTTTCTCTTGCCATTGTCATCCTAGCTCCACTTCGATGCTCCTGTGATATTGAATATTCAAGGGAACACAAGCCAACCAAAGTGAAAGCAATGCGATATACTCAACAAGAACCTATGCATGTGATCAAGGAATCATACAATAAAACAAGACTAGTTTTATGGGAAAGAAACATATTGTTGTATCATATTAAATGAAAGTGGAGATTACAACCAAAAGCCTTGATGTCACAAGGTCCCCTTTCAATGGCCCTTTGCTCCAACACACACACCTTTTCTCCAACCTTGAATGAAGAAGATCTGCAATGACTTGATGAACTGAAATGGGGCTCTCAAGCATGATCTAATGTAGAACTCTCCATACAATTCTTAGCCTATTCAACCTTAGCCTTTTCCATGAGAGGCCCCTCTTTATATAGTGTGAAAGAGATATGGGTGAGGAGATTAGGATTATCCCACTAAATCAGATAAGCGAGTAATATCCAAACTGATTGGAGGCCACCTCATCTTCTAGAAGATCCCCTTCTAGAACATTTGTGAAACTTGACTTTTCCTAAGCTTAAAGCATCGTCGCACCCTACGTACTTAGCAGCCTGCGACGACGTTGCAGTCTAGGTATGGTGCAGGATGTGATGATCAGTCATCGTCGCACCTCATGAAAAGATCAGGGTGCGACGACCTTCCTTTATAGGGTTTTCTGACAGAGGAAGTCAAATCACTTTTCTCCTAGAGAAAGTTTCTTTTTATAATTTTAGGGAACATAAACACTTCTTGTCAAGTGATCACTGAAGTGACAAAACTAATGTGTAACATAGACCATACTATCCTAAACATCAAATTATCCCTCCCACCAAATATGACCATATTGTTCAGGACCAAACTACTATTTCCACCTTTACACATAATATACTCCTTCATAACACATGGTTTTACAATATCTAGCTAGGAGGGATCTTTTATCAATGTGAAATTTGATGATGGAGGGGTAGGGGTAGGGTATTGAGTCTAAGAATCCCACTATAGTGTAGAAAAATCCACTCACTAGTTTGGGAATTCTCATAAAGGATCATGTGCTCTTCATGTATGTACAAGTTGTAAGGCTTGTTATGGGATGATGGAGGTTCATCTATAGGATATTTTAATGGATGATGTAACAATTGGTTGTGTGTGTGTGTGTGTGTGTCCAATCATTATGGTTTGATGCTCCTACATCATAGTAGCATAATTCATTCTCTCCCATCGTTGATGCATTGGTTGCAATAGCTTGTTCAACAAGCATAGCTCACATGCAAGTATTCTGGTGGGATAAATTTATTTGATGATAATAGTGTAGTCATGTCATTCTTTTTTGGTTGTATTGTATTAATATAATTAGTTTGACACATGTTTCTATAGTTATTCATGGAAGATGGTGATTCATCTTCTAGGTATTAAGTTGAGTGTTAATTTGGGTTAATGTAAAATGTATATATGCTTTGGTTTATTTTCATTAGTTTATACTATTCTAAGCTATTAAAACATGTATATAGACCCTAAAAAGAGTTTTCCATGTACCACCTCCACCTGAGATTCAGAGATAGACATTCACTACACGCTTTGGTGTTATTGTTTCTTCGACTATGCCACAATATGATCATGTATTACAACAAACCTATTTTTTCACTATTATGTTTTGTGATGCAGGAGCATCGAAGTCATCTTGGGGATGACTAGGTAAAGACAATGATACAAAATCTTGTTGTAAAAGATATGTTGTAGGATGTGTTGCGAAACAATGACAATGCTATGGAACAATAACAATGTTGTGATATAGTGACAATACTATGGAAGAGATTGGTTGTTGTAGGAAATAATTAGCTGTGAAATGAGACAAACTGCAGAAACTGACAACATTGTTGCAGATCATAATGATGTTGCGGATTGTGGCTGGCAACGTAGAAGAATGGGAGAGTTGATATAGGAATATGTTGTAGGAGAGTTGTGTGGATTTTGTTGCGGAATGTGATAGATCGCAGGTTATGGTAGTGGAGCAAGATGGACGCCTTGTTGGAGAATGGACAGGTGCTTAGAATTGGCATGTTGTTGCAGCATAAACAAAGGAAAAAGGAGTGAGAGGAGACGTGGAGTAAAGAGAATATTAACCATGTGCTTATGAAGACATCTTGAAAGGAATTTGAAGCACTACAGGAAGAAAGAGGAAGACATGTGGGCATGAGAAGCTAATGGAAAGATGAAGGCGAACAACTTCTGAAGGTGAATAAACATAACATTGAGAAAGATCAGAGGTAGCTTACAAAGGATAACTTGTAGAGCATCATGCAAGAGAGATATCATCAGGAAGGAAGAGGAGTGGTTGTGATTTCCATGAGATTCATCCTGGAAGTCCAATGAATGTTGCAATCTCTTACTAGCTACAAAGCCATTGTGATATCATTGTATTATTTTGTATGCAATGAATAAAATAATTAGGGTTTGGAATATAATCGTGATGTGTATGTATGAATGAGTCTATGTAATGATATGGTTGTGTTATTTGTATGTATTTTTGTGGATTATATTTCTATTTCTTGATTCATTACATACATATAAATGATATATGTATCTGTGGAGAATGCTTAGAATTATGGTCATCTATGGGAGGGTGCGGGTATGGGAAAGACCATGTGATGGACTTATGGTTCTCTTTCGATGGGTGCATCTAAATTGTTGTTTCACTATGTAATGCAATTTCATTTTCATTGTTGTAATTGTATTGTTTTGAGAGATCAGTAGATGAGGCCAGTGAGGATGAGCGCTCTTTTTATATGAGCATAGAGGTTTTTGAGAGCATGAAAGTGCATTTGTTTCACATAGGAGTATACACAGAAGTATGAGAATTCTATGTATGAGGGAGGATATTCCCTTGGATTGTGATTTAACCATGAATTGTAGGTTGAGCGACATGACTTGTAGGCTAAAGAGTGTGGATTGAGAATATGCTATAGATTGGAGAATCTGTGCAGATGTTCAATGCATACTTGTGCTATGTTGGTGCATTTGAAGAGAAAATAGTGCCATATGTGTAACCATAGTGATTGCAACATGATTCCAACTTATGAATCTATGAGGTATGATAATGAAGAAAAGGATATTTAGAGTAGTTGTGTTCCCCATCTTGTGTGTGAGAACTGAATATTTGTTGTGTATCTAATCTTGTGGGTAGGGGGTGGATTCTCTCTACATCAAGTGGTATCAAAGTAAGGTTCATCTCTTAGATGGAAGAATCTAAAAATGCATCAAGCTAGATTTATCTCTAAGATGAAAGAATTTCCACTAGTATGAGAGATTGGTTGTGCTCCTAAGGATTTTCGTTTCCTTTTTGTGTTTCTATGTAAGAATGGAAACAAGAAGACCTGGGAGGATGTTGTTTCAGTTTGTGTTTTCAAGGAGAAAAATGGTGGGAGGAAGTGCTGGAGAAAATGCCTGTGAATGGTAGTCTAGTTGACGGTTGCGAGACAAATCTCGAGGATTTATCCATGAATATGAGTAGGTGAAGGAGGTATAGGAACCAATAGTTAGAAGAATTGAATATGATGGAGTGGTAGCATATTCAAAACTAGAATTGCATAGGAAAAGAAGATTGCACAAGATAAAGGACTAGATGTCATAGGAAAAGATTGAAGCTAGAAGAAGATGAAGATAGCTAAGAACATAAGAATGCATGAAGTAAAGTCCAGAAGATTGTTTTTGAGAAGAAATATGGTCTCTGAGATAAATTGCTTCTAGAGATATATAGTAGTTTTGGTTGCAATTATCCATTGCTATTGTCTTGAGATGGAAGAGGCAATGTGGATCATGAGATAATTCAAGATGGAATGAGATGGAAATTATAGTGGCAGTTATCCATGATTGTAACCTTGAGATGAAGGCATAGTCACTAGAAATGAGCGAGTGTGTTGGTTGTCTGACCACAGGAGTAGGCTACAAGAGAAAATGTAGTCGGAAGGTTTCCTGGACTCGAGACTAGGCTCATATGTTCCAAGGAACATGTTGGTAGCGATGGTAATGCATTGTTGTCGAATGGTGGATAGAGATTTTAAAGTGGAACTGAATCTAAAAGAAGAGATAATGAACTAAGATGCAGAAATGATAGCAACAAAAGATAGAGACACATGTGGTGTTTGTGTGTCTTGGATGTCATGAAGAAAAGAAGGGAGTGAATATGGAATTCTTGTTTTCCCTTAATATGTTATTTTCATTTTTCTAGGAAGAAGGAAGTTTACAGCTACAAATGAAGAGAATGTGCTTAGCTAGGAAGAAGATGCAATGGAAATAAAAAGTATTTGAAAATATTACAACAATGGAAATTCAAGGAGGTTGAAAATGATGAAGATGTCTAAAGAGAATTCCTGAGTAGAAGATTATGCTACAAAGATAAGTGACCTGGGAGGAATCATGAGTGAAGTTGTTGAGTTGAAGAAGGAAGAACATACAATTCTGAAGAAGAGGAAATTTTTGAATATGTTGATGTCAGAGAAAGAGAGAAGATTACAAATCTTCTAGGGGAAGAACACATGTTTTTAAAGAATGTTAGAAGGATTGAATACTTTTTAGGACCGAGTGTGAAGGTGTTGCATGAAGAGGAAGGTCATTGAAGGTATGTCTCTACTAAAATTATGAACAATGTGAATATGTTGGCATAATCACCAACTGAGGTAGTCTATTTATGGTTGTGGATTGAGTCAAGGGAGGTATAACATGTCAGCATGTGACTCCATGTTGTGTGTCCTTGAGCATGAGTGGTTGGCTGCACTAAAGACACTTTGTACACTGCATGAAAAAGGGCAGTCGGATGTCATGGATGTTGGTTATGTGTTATATTCTTTGCACGAGTAGTTTTTTCCTCGAGAAACGTGTTACATTTTTCCTCATTTTTCATGTTGCCTCGATTTTCATGTCCATTGTTGGGTGGTTTTTCGACACATGGTTTTTTTCAATGGTTTTCTATTTTCAGTTAAGGAATTAGGGTTGTTGAATAATCTAGGTCATTGGGTTAGGGTTTTGGATGCCACTGGCTCCAATATGTATATTGTATTGTAAACATTGTATCACTATGAATGAATATAGAATATGTTGATTTTCCCGATTTGGGTTTCCAAGGGAAAAATCCCCGTGTAATGTTTGTATTTGCCATTGTATCTTTTCTGTTCTTTTACTGAAAATATGTTTGCAATAAATATAACCATCTTATCCATCTGTGGCACGAGGACTGAATGTGTCCTCCTTAGAAACTATTACCCATGAATCACTTCAAAGTCATCCACAGGCATCATCATGAAGTTAGCCCGACATTCCCACTTATCATTAGTCGAATGTGAACTAAGGAGGCAACACCATCTATTGCCTTTGCCTTATATTTTACTGCCTTCATCCTAGCTCTGCATGGGGATACTCTGAGTCCCGACTCCTTCACTACCTCAGTCTTCAAAAATTTGTTTGAGACACCTAAGTCAACCAGACCTTGCACTGTTCTTCCAATGATAACCAGGTCCAGAAACACAACTAATGGTCTTGGCTACCAAGATTTCCACCCAAGACACCCAATGCACTGACCCTTCATAGCTTGTTGAAAATCGAGCCTTTCAACTCATTCTATGTTAAGTGAAAAATACAAACAAAATCACAATACAAAATACATGCGTTGTACTTGCCTTTCAAAAACTATGTGGGGGTGCCCCTTGGTCCACCACTTGGTTCCAAGGTGCTTCATCTTAAGTTGATGTACATCCTAGTTTGATACCCAAACTAGGACTCTTCTTCCTTAGGTCATGGTGAGACACTTGAATCGACCTTCCTTGAGTCATTTGCGCCATGCTT
>JASDQU010333992.1:0-12728 GCA_032191745.1 Picea mariana
ATGAACAGATCCATTTTTTCCACGGAAATTTATTTCCTATTGCAGATAATCATTTGTATCCTCACTTGGAATTATTAAACATGAAAATTGTTCTTTTTGTAGTTTAAATGAGATTTGAATTGTTTGAGTGAAGTGACTTTCACTTGATATTTTCATAATCTTAGAATTGTACAATTTGTTTTCTATAGATTTATCTTAACAAGTAGGTTGCAGGAGTATCTTTGCATAGGAAGACACAGACACATTCTTCTTCTTTAAACATTGGTCAGTTCTAGGTTAGTTTATTTTCTTCTCCCTTATTTTTTATTTGTGAATGTAGATCCACCTTTAGACTTAATACTTTTCCTATCTGAGTCATATCATTATTATTTGCATTCATTCTTTTCTTTTCTGATTTGTAAAAGTAGACTAGTAATTGATTTCGGATCTCTTTATGTTTTTCCTAAGATTTGGTTATATTCTATAAATTTATATTTTCAAGGTTTTCATTAAATATTGCAGTTTGTATATTTTGAACACTTTGTATATATTTGGAATATAGTACTATATAGTAGGTAATTATTTAGATTCAGATCCTAGTATCGGCTAACAGATACGTAAAACCTATCAGGGTGAGTCATCCCAAACGACTTAGGTTAAATAGACAACTTCAGATCGGGCTTACCCTCACAGTTTACGGTGTGTTCACATATGCCAGTGAAAAAATGGTGCTATAAGGAGGCACAATTGGATATTAATGGCATGAGGGGTTCAAAAGACACCTCCTAACAATCGTTCCCCAGTTATAACTTGTAGTCATTTAGACTCCACTGTTATACCCGAGATAGCCACTACATCTGAACCCCAGCTTGTTATTCCTGTTGAACCTGCGACACTGCTTCCTCGGGGAATTGATGTACAACATATTATCAAAATTTATTATCAATCAACAATAAGAACCCATGGCACATTGGCCATACATAAATAGTTTGGTGAACAATAACATCGACCCCTTGATTTTCCCAATCAACAAGAAGATACTCTTTCCACTGGTACACCAAATTACACATTATGAGATATCTTGGTTGATCCATCTAAATCACTCATTATAGGTATTGGGGGATTTGTACTTCCTCTTTCACCACCTCACCCTTCTCCACCTCCCTCGGGAGGAGAGTCTTTTGACCAGGATAGTTCATCTTTTGAATCTTCTCAAACCTCTAACACTTCACAAAATCCAGCTTTGATGGCTAATCAAAATAATCCTACTAGGCCTTGTCTTGACCAAGATGTTGTGGTAGTACTAGGACCCTAACATACTCTACCCAAAATATTGAAAAATGGTCACCAAAGTTTGATCCCGATTCTAAGAAATCAGCTGAAGATCACATAAAAAAATCCATGTTGGTTTTTAGGCTTAAAAATGTTGAACATAAAGATTTCGTTTGTATATTTTTTCCCTATACCTTTGAAGGAAATGCCTCTACATGGTACTTCACACAACAGCCTCAAACTATTGTTTCCTAGGACATATTTGAAACCTTTTTCTTAGAAAATTTTGGGGATGACAACTCTCTGGAAGTGCTAGTTATGGAATTATCTAGCATGAAGATGAATCCCAAAGAGAAGGTTAATGACATTAATCAAAGATTCCTTACGCTAAAAAATAAGATCCCTGCAGAATCCATTTCTGCTGAAAACTTTATTATTGCTTACTATGTTAAAGCTCTACAACATAATACAACTATGTGGGTTAAAAGGTCTAAGTAAAATACTCTATTAGAAGCTTTTGAATAGGTAGTCCTCATTGAAAAGGACATACTCAGCTTAAAAGATAACACAAACCCTAAAGTTGAATCAAATTCTTCCTCCAAGAAGAAGATAGAAATTATTACCAAGCCTCCTTCAAATAAGAAAGAGAAAGAACCCTTAGATATGGAGAGGTTACAAAAATATTTTCAAAGTCATCTAATCAAGTTCTAGATTTGAAAAGTTTTGTAGACAAAGGATCTTCAAGTAAAGGAAATTATCAACCACCTTTTAGAAGACAACTTCCAAATCCTCCCAATAGATCAAACCTTCCAGCTGGAGGTCTGAGTTTAGAAGGATTACATCATGCTATACAAGCCATATTGGATAGAGCTGATATTTTTGTTGTTGTCCCACCTAGAAATCAAAATGATGCAGAAAATGAAGATGAAGAAACACCTAATGAGGGAGACTCATCTCCTCCAGTTTTTGGGAATCTTTCAGACACTATTTTTCAAGCTAATTTTGAATTTGTCCTTAATGACCAACATCCCTACAATACTCATAGTAAAAGTCAAAACAAATATGTTCTTGAGGTAAATAAGAATACAATATCAAAACAATTAAGACAGGTTGAAACATAAAGAAAATATCTCTTTCTTTGATTTAGACTGGGACCCTATTAAGGATATTAATATATTAAAAGAAAATGTATCAATTTATGAGCTACTTAAATTTCCTCCCATCCTATAGAAAATTTTATGAAGCATAGATGATAATGGTAAAAAGAAAGATCTTCTAGACAAAAAATCTGCAAAAAATAGCATTAATAAAGCAAAGGATATTGTGGAAAAAAGGTGCCTGGAGACTATAATAAAAAGAAGGATGCTCTAGATAAAATAATAGGAAATCTAGATAAAATTGCCTCAGATACAACAGATAAAAATCAACAGACTTCTTCTCCCACACCACGAAAGAATGTACCACCATTTTTGTTAACATTTGAAATATTTAATAGAAACATGCATAATTGTATGGTGGATTTTGGGGCTTCATCAAATGTAATGCCTTTGTCAGTTTTCCAAAAGATCAATGATGAAGTTAAACCTTCTGATTTGAAAATCATTCAGTTAGATAGAAATAATGTCATAGTTGTTGGTGAACTTAAATATGTATTGATCAGATTATCATCTAACCCAAAAGTGCACCAGGTAATCGACATAGTAGTCATGGATATTCCAAAGGTATATGGCATGTTCCTAAGTAGAGATTGGTCTAAACAAATCCATGGTTATTTTACCATATATTGGTATCACTTATGGTTACCAGTAAATGGTCATCCAAATAAACTTAGAATCAATAGGGAACGTTATCTGAAATATACAGTTATAGATCTAAATGATTCAAATGAACCTTTTGTCCCTAGTGTGAATGTATTAGAATGTCAAGGTATGAAATCTTTATTTGGGAATCTTGTGGCTGAAGTATCTAATATTGGAGACTCAAATCAACACTCTAAAATATCGGTCTGCACTTAGGTATTAGCCTCTAAACATGATGTAAATATTGTAAATAGTTGTGAGAATGATGAAATTTGGCCTTTATACTTTGATGGGTCAAAATCACGTGAAGGAGTCAATGTTGGATTTTTATTGATATACCCTAAAGGTAATAAGACATTTATTTCTTGTAGATTAGAATTCTATTGTACAAATAATACGGTGAAATATGAAGCTATCGTGCAGGGACTCAAGAAAACCATTGACCTGGATGTCCAATGCCTAGTTGTATTCGGTGATTTTGAAATTGTTGTCAAACAAGTAAAAAAAAATATTCATTGTCTATTTGTTCACCTAAAAAACTACCAGACAGAGGTATGGAACTTGATTAATAAATTTCTCACTTTTAACATAAGTTCCACTCCTAGATCTAGTAATTATGAAGCAGATTTGTTGTAAAATGTAGCATCAAAATTATTACCTACTAAAGGCTTCTCTCCTAACTCAGTGTTGGCCCTTGGTTATGTAAGAAAGAGAAGATTAAGGAAGGAAGGAAAAGTATGAACTGCGCGGAAGGCACATAAATTGAGGAAGGATCGAAGTGGTTAAAGAAGCAGAAAAGAAGGAATGAAGTAAGTAAAAACAAGTTGTTGAAAGAGAAGGTCAAGGAAGATAAAGCAGTAAAGAAGATGGATCGTGGACAACTCAGCAAGAAAAAAATACACCAACAGATGATTTGGAGCACTTTGTAGAAAATATGGAAGGACAAGATGGTGAAGCCCTGAAAATGTGGGTCAAGTGGACCGAGGTTTTGGACCTAGGGTTTTAGATATAGGGTTTTAACACCTAAACTTTGGTATAAGGTTGTCTGAGAGTCATGTAATGTATAAATAAAGTTCTAGAAGAGTTGAGAGTGTTGGTCGTTGGTTACTACTATCATTGATGAGAGAGATATTGATATAGAAGTAGTGTGGTTGTAAAGCATTTTGTATTCTAATATATTCAACTCGGTGCAAAGATAAATCCTGCAACTGGGTGAGCATGGAGGGGAGAGAGAGAGAGAGAAAGAGAGAAATCTGTAGCTAGGTGCACAGATAGGACTGTATATTTTCATCTAATATATCAAGAAACATAGTTTTGTGGAAGTAGCCCTAGGGAGAGGGTGAACCACGTACATATTTTTGTTCTTTGTGATTGATGATGTGTATTTTCTATCTATTATAATTTCATTGCATTGCTGTGTTAAAGAGAAGAGATATAGTTAAATTTGCGAAGATGAGTAGAAGACTATAAACAATCTCTAGGTTGTATTGCATGGTTGATATGGATTCACCTTGCATTTCCTCTAGTTGTAGACACATGTTTCCTACAACCCCCCTATTGCTACTTTGGGTGAGACTTTATCTGCTTCACATGTGTTGTTGAAAGGGCCAGTAGTTAGAGTTTGTTGGTGCATTGTTAGAGTTGAACCCTGGGTTTTCTCCTGTGCCAACAAATGGTTTTTTTGTCGGGACTGAGATCTTCTTGAGGGAATTTCAAGGTGGTTTCCATCGAAGACCGAGATTCAGAAGTGGATAGAAGAACAAGAAAGGGACTTCGTTAAAGCTCAGAACAAGAACCCTAGCATTAGTACAGAAGACTGGTTGGGAAGGTACATTTTTACCGACATGCACGATATTTTCTTTGGAGAAGTTCATAAGGAGTTATACAAGTGCTTAGCCAGATTAGTAGACACCTAGTTTGAGATCAAATCTAGACCACCTGTTGTCTGGACTATAGAGTTGATCAAGAAAGTCAAGAGAGTCGATAGCATTTTATCAAGAGCAATAGATATCTAGTTTGATAGCACTATTGGAGGGTACATTATTGAGTTTTCTATTGACAGAGTAGAATCATATAGTCAAGAAGAGACGTATTTATTTAAGGGACCGAGAGGGAAGTTTCTACACTTTTTGAAGCTAAATATTAAGATGTTATTGCACGAGAAGAATATCGTGAATATACAGTAATTGGTTAGGTTTTTAAAGCTAATGTTCAATCATTCAGACAGAGACAGTGACATAGAGGTTGGACACATGCACAGTGGGAGATCATTCAGAGAGTTTCCTCTTGCAAACCTTTTTAAGCATAATTATGGAGACGAGGGATTCTATAGTGGAGAAGAAGCAGATCTAATAGACGCAGAGTATTCAGAGTCCATAAGCGAAGAGAAAATAAAGACTGAAGAACTTCACCAAGGAGAACCAGAAACTTCAAGAATTGTGCCTACTGTTGAAGTAAGTACTATTACTCCTCCTGGTGTTTTTGCAGCATTAAGAAATCAAAGTAACCAAAGTAGTCAGAGCAATCAGGGTACTGTTACAAGCAGTGTATTACATACTCAGTCGAGAAACCATGGAAGATCTATGGAAGATGAAATGAGGTTACCCATTTTCAGAGGAGATGGATCTAAAGATCCTGACCAACATTGGTTCTTATACAAAGTTGTATGGAGCATCAAGAAAGTTACTGATGAACTTGTCAAGAGAGCTCAATTTAGTACTACCTTGAGGGATCACACACTGAGATGGTATATGAAGTTTTCTTCCAGAACTGGACAGCCTAAACCATCGAATGACATTAAGACTGCATTGAGTGCAGAGTTCAAGAAACCTAAGTCGGAGTCACAGTGTATTATAGAGCTAAAGGAGATCAAGATGAAGGTAATTGAACCTATTTGGGAGTTTGATCAAAGGTTTAAGACCTTAACAAGACATTTAAGTTTTCAAGTTCCAAATGAATAGCACAAGGAATGGTTCATCATTTCTATCCTGCCACACATCAAAGTTCCTTTGATGCAACAAAAGGTCGCTTCGCAGGCTGAAACATTGGAGATCGCCATGAAACTAGAAGCATCCCCTGTAGGAGAAACCAGCCCAGGTATGAATCAGATATTGAATTAGTTAACTATTTTATCTTTACAGGTTGAAGACATGAAGAAGGATAAAGGAAAAAAGAAAAGAAAATATATATGGTGTATCAGATATAAATCATAGGTCCATGACAAAGAGCATTGACCCCTATTTAACGAATACTTGGCCTCTAGAGAACCTAATAATTTGAAGCAGGTTACTGCACCCTGGTGCGAGGTATGTAGAACAAGACATTGCCTTGGTGAATGTTATTTTATGCAAAAATATGTGCAGACACCTACCAATCTATATTGTACATTCTACAAATGTGTGGGGCATGATCAGAAGGATTGTAGGGCTTATGATCTCATGCATGAAATATCAAGGGATGCATATAGAATTCAAGGAGAAGTATAGAAAGAAGGAAAAAATGCTCAATTCAACTCCCCGGGAAGAGGAAACTTCAACCCTCATGGTGGATTTAGAGCAAGAGGATGAGGAGGAGGCATGGATCGAGGTTGAGGTTAGATTATTTGCTATAACTCTACCCATCTAGGTCATTTGGCGAGGGATTGTAAAAACCCTTGTACTACTTGCACCTACTATAACTTGTTTGATCATGTTATCGAAGAATGTCTATTATTGTTATCCAAACTCCAAAATAAGGTGGAAACAATTAAGACCCCAGGTCTTTTACAACCATTATCCATCCCAAGTCAATGTTGGGAGGAGGTTTCCATGGATTTCATCACAGGGTTACCGAAGTCTGAAGGAAAGAGTGTCATCATGGTGATTATTGATAGAATGACCAAGTACGCACACTTTTGTCCACTCTCTCATCCCTTCAAAGCTAGTACAATTTCCACCTGTGACATCCCCCAAAAATAAATATCTTTTATTTTTGTTTGCTGGAAATTTATTTCTATTTTTGGCAAATTCGAATCTGGAAAATTTTTGCCATTTATGGCAATTCTGAATTCTGAATTTAATAATTGTATTTAATTATTGTGACTGCTGAGAAAAGATCCATTTGGACTCAACTAACTATTTGGCTATGACACTTGTATCACAACAGAATAATTATATTAACTGCAGGAGGACAAATGGAACAGCCATGTTAAAAATCAGCTGACCATGACTCCATGAGTGGGGAACAAGTTGGAACTGCCTCTGGGCTGATGATTAAAAGTGGAAAATCATAGATTTGGCCACTGGCAGCCCCTGAAAGTCGGGGATTAAGAAAGCTGTGAAAATCCCCAAAGGAGGGAAAATACCTGGGCAAAGAAAATGGATATATAGTATATACGAGGAGGCAGGACGCTGCCAAGTATGCTGGGAAAAATTTTTGAGCTCTCTTATTGTTATGAACACTGTGGATTGAGTGTGAGGTAAGAGGATCCTACTAAAATGGAATTGCCTTACTGTTATGAGCACTATTGAGAAGTGTGAGGCAAGAGGATAACTGTTGGAATTGAAGGACATTGTTAAGGAGGAGTCTCCAAGTTTACCCTCATGGATTCATGGTCAGGCTAGGGGGTGAATCAAGCAAGTAGATTTGGCTACCCTGTTCTACGGTTGGGAGGAATGTGGTTGTTCCCTTTGTCTTCCTGTGTATTGGATTCAGATATGTTAATTTTCCCCTCTCTATTATGGATGGCTATGTCTTTTGATGTTATGTATCTATTGAATTTGAACTGGATTAAGTTACATTCTCTATCTGTATAACCCTTTTTGCATCTGGGGTATTGTATCTAATTAAATTGGATCTGTATTCTTTCTTCCCACTTTATGTTTGAATGTTTTTATCCAATTTCATGTATCTATTAAATCCAAACTGGAACAATTTCCATTCTTGGTCTGAATGATTTTTCTAATGCATTGTACTTGACTAAAACGAAGCTGTAACAGTCCCTATTTTTCTATCCGTTATGAGAAATATATGTGAATGAAATATATGTTCATACATATACATATATATATATATATATATATATATATATATTCGTAATACATCTTCTAGAATGATTCTTGAATTTACTAGATGAACAGATCTAACACTATTAACATTTAATGCACTGATTAAAAGTGGCTCTAAGTAAATACAATAGGCATTACCCTATACAGAAAAATGTTATCCTATTTTACCCCTTCTATAGAGTATAAGCGTATAAAGCTCAAAACCATCTCCAAGTCCTATTCTTCTTCCCTAAGGTGAAATTTTTATGGTCAGAGATAATTGCTTCGCCCAGTGAGTTGCCATTTGTTGGTAGCCCAACTAGCATCTTGTGTCTCATTGACTTTTCAAATACAAAATTGTTTCTTATGCTCACTGCATAGTATGTTTATATACATCAGATGGATTTTGTTTCTTGTGTACGAAGGTATGAATATTATTTTTAATCAGTATTGTTTGAATTTATACAGTTTTTGCAATTATGTGGTGTCATTTATTGATCATGTTCTCTATCTTCAATTTCATCACTGTAAAGAATGAAATTTAGGTCCCTTTTTCATCCATATCATTGACTAAATTCTTGTGGTAATCTCCCTTTGCATTGAGTTAAAGGTGATTGTTTGTTTCCTTTAATCAAAGGTCTAAATTAAAAGGCATTGGGCTATTTTTTTATTATAAACCATATGAATTGTGTTCAAAACAAAAACAAAAAAACTAAAAATGACTCGTGAAATAAAGAAAAATAGCTAAACCCTATATGAAATATGTGAGACCTATTCAATTAAATCAAGCCTAAAACTACAACCTAGCTAAAACCCATGGTTAAACATGTTTCTATTAAAATATCCCCTCTCCTAAAGGCCTAAATACGACTCCCAACACCTGTCATTCTCATATCACGTTGCGTCATTAAGTAATGATCACTTAATGGACTGATCGATCAGCTATCATATGAATTATTACCCTTCAAATGTATTGATGTCCTCGATTTCAGGTTAGTTATTCATTGAAAGTAGCAAGGATTCCATCATTTTAGGAGCTTTGAACTATTATGTCCTCTGGTTTCTTGGTGATAATAAAAAATCAGAGTGGGGAATAATGGTAGCACCTCCCCATTTCCCTAAATGTCGATTTATCATGAGGTATGTGAGATCGGACACTTCAACTATTTATGGGTTTGGATTGTTGGAAGCACAAGGTTCTCCTATTGATGAACATTGTTTTTGTGCCTTATGGTTCACTGAATGCAAATTCATGGCCCCCATACATAGGATAGATTCAAATGGTTCACAAAATATGTTGTCTCATGATGATATTATGGATAGCCTGGTTCAGTTCGGTTTGGTGAAGTTTATACAATCATTCGATGGCTTTAACCTAAAGTTGACAGGAATTTTTACAATACGTTTGATGGAACCAGAGCCAAAATAAGAGATATTTAGTTATAGGTTATCAAATAATTCATAGCTAAGGAAATCGGTTTGTCTTAAGAGGGTGACCTGTGATTTAAGAACATGAAAGTAACTGGCATTTTGTGGCAATCTATGTTGGTGTCTAGGAAATCACACTACAAGGTAAAACGTGTGTCGATAGAACTGTTTAAAACCTATTGGCATAGTTTATTATTGATTATAAAGAAATTTATCACCTGTGAAGGAAGATATGGATTAGTGTTTCTATTTCACATACGTCTATTAATGTTTTTTCAAATATTTAGTTTGAACTTTCCCTTTTACTTGCTTAAGAGCCTACAAAAAATGTCAAATTTTTACCAAAGGTCGAACCCCAAACTCGAGTCTAGTTTATTTCACCATGGTTCAATTCGCATATTGGTCGATGTCCATTTGGCTAGCACAGGGGACACCTAGCAAGGTTTTCTAGTAAGGAATGGATTCTTACTCCCACAAATTGATCCCACCGTCGACTTAACGCAGGTTGTTGAAGAACCTATTTCTCCATAAACTTTGTCTTATTTGCTCTGTGATTTTAGAATCGAAGCTCAAATACAAAATGACTCTATTATTTCACCCGGTGATCAAACCAAGGTTGTTTCTATGACCAGAATGGCATCCAAAAAACATGAATTTATGCCGAAGAAACCCTTAAAAGAGGTCCTTAGTCATTTGATAAATGGTCATTAAATGTTGTTGGTCGTTCATAAACTCTGACACTAGTGGTTAATGGAAAACTTAAAGGGCATGGAAAACAAATTAGGCAGGGGTTCTGTGCTATTGATTTAAAAAACAAAATATGTGGTCAGATCCTATCAAGAATGATGAGGAATAAACATAAACAAAAGGATGATCATGTTCCAACGATTATAATAGAATATTTAAACTCTGTCGAGAGTGTAAGCCTGGAATCAGCAAGGGACAATCATCCATGGTATGATTATGTTTCAAACTTACCTTCGTTCCTTCAAAAATGTGAGGGATTTGCAAGAATCTATACTTATTTAAAGGCTATGACGACACAAGAAAAGACCCCAGACTCAGACTACCAGGAACCACTCCCAAATCTGGAACCTGTATGTTGTGATGAATGTTTAGCATGGATTTAGAGATACCAAAAAGACATCCCATACTTGCATATGCGTCTTAACCGGACGTTGGTGCAAAATAGAAATCTTGAAAGAGAAAATAAAGATTTGAGAACTGAATTACAGCAGACTCTTCCTCGGGCAAATAAAAGATTCAGAAAATATGTGGATATCATCATTAATAATTTAACTAATATCAATGTTGTTATGAGTTCAGAGATGTACAAGTCTTCTTTTTCAAATGTCTAATTTGGTAAATAAGTTTGAGGTTTATTTTAATTTTTGATTGGTTTGTTAAAGCATAAGTTGTTACATTGTTTTTAGACTAGCTACAGAATCAAAGATTTTGTAGCTTGTCTTAAATTAGTTTATGATATTTTTAATCAAAATTTTTTTTCAAGTCTCGAGAAAGAACGTGAAAAATGTCCTCTAAATTGTTGGATTATTGGAGGATCATGAAGTATTTCTAATTTGAAAATAGTTTTTATTTCAAACAATGAAGAAATTATTTTTGAAAATTGTTATAACAATTTTTTCCTATGTTGTTATAAACTCAAGTTAGGATTTGGTTTTTAATATACTCTATTTTAGAATATCGATCTATATCCTTTGGATTTGGGAAGTAGATCAATGTAGTGTTTATATACTCTATTAAGTTTTGATAGAGGAGGAAAATAATTTGGGAGAGGGACTCCTCAATATCTTTAATGAATATAGAATCATGCTTTAATTAAGGCTTTCATCTTGTGGATTAAATAATTCAATGTGCATTAGGATATATTGATATTAGTTTGTTTCATTAATTCATGATTAATTATTATCATCTCTATATTAATTCTTTCAATCTTTCAACAGCCCATTATTCCAACAGGCTCCCGGGTTCGGATCTCAACAGGTTCCCAACAAAACCCTCTAAAACTATTAACCCTCCTAGTAAACCAGAAGGCAACACTGCGCACATAGTGCACCGTGTAGTCTCACCCAAGATAGATTTATAGGTGACTACAATACCCAAGTTTTTGCAGTCTAGGAATGAGTGGGAATCCATGGGGTGGTTCTTCCTTCTTCATGCATTAATCTTACTAATGATTTAAGTATTTCTAAGATTCATTAATCTTTTGCCTTATGCATGCATACTAATACATCTAGTTAATCATTTATTCATAAGATAACCATCATCAAAAAGTAAGCATTCAATAAACATCACACAGAACACAAGTTTTACCGTGGTTCACCCCCTATGTGGGCTACGTCCACAAAGATCTGTCTTCTTTGTTCTTTCATTTAATCTCCTACAAAATATTGCATCGCACGCATTACATATTCAATCATACAATCATGTTGAGGTTAAGGAACCTCTATGAGGCGGACTAGATCACACCAGGCTCCTCATCTTGTGACCTAACCCTCAAAATCTAGCTTACTTAACTCTTCTACAACCTTATTACAATCATAATAATACATATCAACTCATCAATAATAACTGAACCCCCAACCTAGACATCCTAGGTCTTTATTTATACTACTCTACTAGCTTATAGCCACTACAATCCTTATCAAAAACCCTAACCCTATCATGGTTAGGCTTGCATGCCTTCGCGCCACGTTGTTTTTCCTCTTGCATGTTGTTTTTTCTTCTTTTTCTGCATGTTTATTTCTTTCCACCTGTTGTGCGTGCTCCAAAATTAGGTTTTCATTTCCAAAAATAGGTCTCTCCTCAAAATAGACATGCGCCCAAAAAAAACTTTATCCCCATTTAGTCAAAGTTAAAAAGTGATGATGTCCTCTATACATTTAATTCCTTATAGTATATGATAAAACATCTTAAATTTCATGGGATTAGCTCCATGGAAACCTAGACAAAAAAATAAAATTATGTATGAAATTACTCTCAAAGAAATCTCTACCTCTTATAACTATCTTTATTCCTTGCATTTGGAATTTTCTTAATATGTTTAGCATATTCAAGTCATTTAAAACATAGGTTTCTTATTTCTCTTCGTGGATGACTATAAACTTATAACAATTAATGTAATTGTTGATGGTATAATGGAAATTGAAATTGAAATGGGAACCCTCTATGGAAATTTATTGTAGAACAATCTTTTTGTTTTAGA
>JASDQU010333995.1:2643-13431 GCA_032191745.1 Picea mariana
GCCTTGTCTTGTATTTCCATGCCATGTCATGCATTTTCTGGCCTTAGCATGCTTCTACTTGATTGAAGGCCAAGGAGATGAACTTTGAAGACACCAAACCAACAACATGGATAACAAAATACTCCCATAAGTGGAAACATAAATCATCCAACACCCCCCTTTTCCTTGGGCATGGTCTAAACATCCAATGGCATCAAGGGAAACCTTGAATATCCACCATACTTGCACCATAGATAAGATGTCAAAATATGCTCAAGTAACTAAGGTTGAGCCATACTATGAAAGCAATAGGACACATAATAAACATGAGAAACTTGAATAATACGACCAACAATAATGAGTTTTCCTACAAATGAAAGGTCTTTATGATGCTAGATGAGATGGTATCAAAGGATAATAGATACTATTTTGAGACAAAGTGTTGTCAAGTGAGAATGAATTTTCTTCTTGGACCATTAATACTATGAATTTTCTTCTTGGACCATCAATACTATGCCTATGTTAAAATTTTATTCTTATCCAAGTTAAGAGGAAACAATATTACATTTAGATTTGTCATTTTTAAGGTGTTATTGAACTTTCAAATGAACAAATAATAATACATATTCCCTTGAAATACATATTAATCTATAATGTTACATAAAAATTAATAAGACATACTAGTGTGACAAATTTTCCTGGTTCTTGCTGTTATATAGTTTCCTACCAACAAATTTCTATCTTTGAATAGTATTACCATCTCCACCAATGAATATAACAACATAACAGTAACTCACAAAATGTTCGTATGAGTTTATTATTCTAATATAATGCTACAACAGTGAGGAATTTAAACACCAACAACAATATATTAATGGTCACATGAAATAGATCTGACCTGAGTAATAGAGGAATCAACTATCTACTCTTCCATAAATTACAGAGTATTCATGGATGAGTCGTAACAATATTGTAGTTTAGATTATATAGACAGCTACAAGATGAGAATGGAAAATAATCCCCCAACTTGCTTATGGCGTTGTCTACAGGAAGAAACTCAGCCTATCAAACTTTTATCAGCCATAGAACTGATGGATAACCTTTCTTAACGCATAAACTCGGCTCTAGATCCAAGTCGACTTCAACCAGCAGCTAGGAAATGCTTCCAGTGAATGAAAAATGTGCCCCACATGTGAGAAAAAAATCAAGCAAAGAGGGAATACGCCCAGCCTGTGTAAACTCAACAATTCTTAAGAGAAAATATCCCTAGAACAGAGGCAATGTTTCCCAGGAGAGAGCTCGACCTGTCCTTCATCATAAAACTCTTGTTCACTCTCCAAAAATGGCGCCCCGACTCACTAAGTATAGTTGTTACTGAAACTCGTGATTTTTCAATGCGAAACTCAACCTACCACAGTCAGCGACTCGTCCCTATCAACAATCAGAATATGACACCCTTTCCACATGAAAAATTCAAACAACCATGAGGAATTTCATCCAGCATTAATAGAATAGATGCCCACGACCAATACTCAGTATACAACCAAGAAATCGTTGCTCCCACACTAGTTATTCAAGTTGTATACAAAACTCGGCACATTGGTGTTAATGGTTTGCTTGTCTTTGTGGGAGGGCTATTTTTACTTTTTTAGTTTTGTTTGAATAGTCGGCACTAAATTGGGTGCCATTAGCGTCGACTATTGGCCAGAAATGTAATCAATTTGGGGCGCTAAATGGGACGAAAATTGCGCCTAATTTAAAATTCTCCAATCCTTCACTTCACCTTCAATCCTCCTTTGCAGGTGATTAAGAGTTGTATAATGGTGGAGTTGAGTGATGCATGTGGTTCTATCTGGGTTGCAAATTGAACATGGCCTAACTTACTTGCCCTTGCTCTAGATTTCAACCCCTTCTCCTAGAATGAGTGATGGATAGAGTTGGGCATTATGTTGGTAATTAGTTATGTTAGTCAATTAGGAAGAAGGATGGCAACAATGGAGCATTAACATTGAAAAACTGAGTGTTGTGTCTTGTATGATCTTAGAGAGGTAAGGATAGGAGTGAAAAGGTGTGAGAGGGAGATAACAAAAGCATAGTGTAGTATAATCGGTCATTTGCTAAAATAGGTGAAAATATGAGTTTGAGAGGCCCATTAAAAATAAAAATTGCACTAGGAACACTTACACAGTTGACACGACAAAGCACACTAAAAATCTAGGAATGGGAGAAAGAGGTTGAAGCATTCATGGGGATATACCATAGTAAGTACTTGGAGTTTATTGAGTAGTGGTAATATTTGGAATTGTTGGTTGGGAGAATCTTGGCCCATCTAGACCTACCTCTAGAAGTAGTCTCATCCCCCCCTCTTGTGGACTCAATCCCATCAAAGGAACCCTCCCCTTATGATCTCTCTTCAACCTCGAAGGAATACAAGGACACAATGCACTTCCAAAATTAGTAGAGGTAGCAATCCGTCCTTTAAATTTCCAGCAAAATATTTAAACAAAGGTCAAGTAGTGGCTAGTTGATGTAGCATCAAAAGCTAAACAAGGTGTAGCTTGTCTTCAGCGAGCTCTATGTTATCTTAGTAAAATGTATATGAGTTGAAGAATTATTAGTTGAGTGTTGGTTTAAAACCATGTAGCTTAAGATTTCAACAAAATTCAATTGATATATCAAAGATTATTGCATGATAAAGAAAAAGAAATGTACTACATTTTGCTAGCTACCTTTTGTGAGCAGATTTTATAGCCATCATCCTGCATTGTCATAGTTAAGGAAAGATATGGATGTCCTCAAAATGTGTGCCATTAGTACCAATGCATGTGAAAGCAACCATCTCTTCTCAAACCAAGGTCCAAAAGTGGGACAACCTAGGAAAATACGCATAAATGGTGAAACATCCCACTAAACCAATCTAAACAAAACCACAAAACCATATGCTAGAGAATGAAACATTGTGCTAATACCATCAATCATCTCAAAACCATGGGGAACTCTAGAACTATGTGTAGGGTAGTTATGCCTCCTCAATAAATGTGCCAAGATGTAATGACCAAGGGATCATTCCATGATATGAGTCGGCCAACCTCCATGAAATCTCAACCACATGCTAAAAATAGGGCCCCAAAGCTAATGCACTCCTCACGAATATATCTCAACCATCGAATGCAAAACACACTTTCCAATGCATGCACCTTAGGGATATGTGTCCTAGAGTGAGGGAACACTATCTCAAGGAGTATCAAGCAATGAGCAATAAAACTTAGGGAAAACCCTTAGTTTATGGGTATCCCTCTCTATGAATGTTCTAACGGTCAAAAAATAGTGAACCATATATGTAAGACCCTCATCAAGCCCAGTTCTCTATCAATATCCACACGTAATATACAAGCCTCCAAATATGCAATGATTCCCCAAGAATTGATGCTAAATGAAACAATAAGTATCAAATCCACAACTAATAAACATCAAGACACATCCTCCAAACACAACCTGCTTGGGCAAGGTCTTCAAACTAGTACAATGCCTCATACAATATGAGGGGAAACATGTAGAATAGATCATCCATATGTAAGCCAATTGATTTAGGAGATTCTGTAGATAGGAATGACGAATGATGAAAATGATCAGACCGCATAATGAAGGTTCATGCAAACGTGGAGGATGTCGAAGATTATGCGGGGACGTCAGGAATCCTTGACTCTTGAAACCCTCATATACCATCAAAGCATGTGTCTCATCTAACCATGTAAAATTTCGACCCAACCCCTAACCCATAAACCATTGACCCTTAAATCCTTAATCCCTAATCCATAAAACATTAATCCCTCAACCTTAGTTAATGACTAATCCCTTAACACAAAATCCCTAAATCCCCTAACCCCCAAGCCATCAACCCTTAAATGCTTAAACACTAATCCCTAATCCCTTAATCCATAAACCCATATGCCCTAAGAACTTAAACATTAATCCCCTAGCCCATAATCCCTAAGTCATTAACCATTAAACTACCTAACCCATAAGTGCCAAATACCTTATCTCTTGACCCTTAATCCCTTAAACCATAACTCCTTATTCTTTAACCCTTAATCCTTGTACTCCAATTCCCTAAATCCCATAATCCTCAAATCCCCTATCCACTTAACCCCCAACACCTCAACTAATTAACTATTTAGGCACATCTAATGCTAAACCCATTCACTGCTCATCGTGCGACATTGGTGGATGACATTGGTGATGGGCATGTTGGAAGACGTTCTATGAAATTTCAAGAGAGTTTTGACAAGCATTTTGTAGATGTGAATGACAAATGATGAAAATGAGACTGCATGATGAACGGTGATGCAAACATGGATGATATCAAAGATTATGTGGGGACATCAGGTATCCTTGAGTCTTGAAACCCTGGAATACCATCAAGGCATGTATCTAGTCTAACCATGTCAAATTTCAATGTTGGCCCCATTCACTGCTCACTGTGCGACATCAGTGGATGACATTGGTGATTGGCATGTTGTAAGAGGTTCCATGAAATTTCAAGAGAGTTTTGACAAGGCCCTAACTCCCCTAACCCCTGATCCATTGACCCTTAAATCCTTAAGCCATAATCCCTCATTAACCCTTAAGCTCTCAACCTTAGTTAATCACTAATCCCTTAACAAAAAATCCTTAAATCCCATAATCCCTAAGCCATCAACTCTTAAACACTTAACACTAATCCCCAATCCTTAATTGCTTAATCCATAAACCCATATTCCCTAAACACTTAAACAAAATCCCCTACCTCATAATCCCTAATCCATTAACCATTAAACTACCTAACCTGTAAGCACCAAATCCCTTATCTCTTGACCCTTAATCCCTTAAGCCCTAACCCCTGATCCTTTAACCCTTAATCCCTATACCCAAAATCCCTAAATCCCATAATCCTCAAAGCCCCTATCCACTTAACCCCCAACACCTCAACTAATTAACTATTTAGGCTAATTTGGCTACATTCGGCGCTACTTCTGGTGCAATTTTTGGCGCTAACTGGGGTGCTAAATCAGGTGCTAAAAGGGGTGTTATTTTTAGCGCTAAATGGGGTGCAATTTCTAGCGCTAAATGGGGTGCAATTTATGGTGCTATTAGCGCCTAAATTTTGTGGTCGATGCAAAAAATGCCATAAATAGTTCCATCCTGATAAATAGCATCAACTTTTTCAAACACTTGAAGAAAAATACACTAAAACCAACTTTGGAAGCAAAAAAGGGAGCAAAAATGGGAGCAAATCATAGAGAATTGTTGTAGTGACTGTAGACCACCTGCTAGGACATATACATTTTTCCTAAAGGAGTAGTGGCATAAGAATCAAATTGAACACTTGGCTAAGTTGGAAAAATTCAACCTTGACACTCCCAAGGACTTCTTGGATGCATATCAGGGTTGTGACATGGAGGAAAGAGACAGAATGTGCGAGTTATACTTAAATAACCTCATCCTACCACACCCCTACAATTGGAATCCCAATCCATATGTGGGGAATGTCCATATGATTGTCTTTTCATCATGGCTAAGGAATGAAGAAATAAAGGCAAAGGAATTAAATAAGTAGAAGGAAGAATAACTTCAAACACCCTTGTGGATTAGAGTTGAAGCAACTAGACCTGGGGATGTTACAACCAACCATCACAACCTCTTTGTGGATAAAGATGTAGCCCCGGGTTGGATAGACAAGAAAATAGAAGCAATGGCTCACTTATCTAACTCATTAATATTGTTTGGAGAATAGGCAGCAGAGGCTTGCCATGGGAGGTGGCACTCCTTGCCTCATAGTTTGCAAATCAGAGAGCCTCACTCCCCTAATACCCTGCAACTTTCCCTCTTAAGGACACCTTGGTACAAAGAGACCCTAAGGAAGATGAAAACTAAATGGATTGGGTGGAATATGAATCCCCCACTCCTTCTCCCTATAACACATATGGATGGCCTCAACATAGAAAAGGAAGAAGAAGAGTGAGCCAAGATTGTGAAAAACAAGGGATATCATGAGCAACAATCCATTACAAGGTATTTACCCTGGGACATGAGGCCAGAATTTAGTGAGCAACAACAAATTATTGAATAGCAGCAGGTTAATGAACAACAACAAAGTGTTGAACAACATCAGGTTAATGAATAGTAGCAAAGTGTTTAACAGTAGTAGGTTAATGAAAAACATCAAAGTACAAGGTAGCAACTTAGCATTGGTCAAGAGCCTAGTGGATAGCAGCAGTAGTAATGAGAGCAAAGGAACCAAATTTTGTTTCAAAAAGGGTGTGAAAGGTTTCAATTGCAGGGTGTTGATGATCCCAAGTATTGTCTATCCCAAAGGCTCATCATAGGCACATTTTTCCACCATATTATGACTTGATTTTTTTTCTGACCATATTTAATAGTAAGTTGTGAATATTTTTGCATGTTGCTTAATAAATGTGCTTTGAGGTGGAATTTTGTGTATATTATACATTTTTCTCTAATATATATGCCAAAATATGTGTGTAGCACCAAGAAGGTTGATCTCCATGATTCAAGAGAGCTTAAGTGTGCCAACATCCTAAAAATAGGGGATTTTGTCTCCCTCGGACCGTTGCCAAACAAGAATCAAGGGGCATTGTCCCCACCTACCTCTAGAGCACTCTTTGTTCATTAACATCCACTCTTAATCAACAACAGTTCGAGAAGTAGACGGTATTGAATGAGATCCCCTATTTTCCCCACTTCTCTCCTCAATCTAAGCAAGGTGGATGAACTCTCAAGACTATATATAGACCTCTAGCCTAGGAGAGGAAACAAATTTTTGATAATATTGTATTAATACTTTGCTCTGAATACTTTTTATTGAATAATTAGATCCTTTTTTCTCTTGTTGTACTATTGATGTTGATGGAATAAATATGGTCTTGCTTTCAGCTTATGAGAGTTTTCTCAAGGTTCCTTGTGCTTCTTGGGTAGGGATCACTCAAGAGGGATCAAGGACCCTGTTGCAATTTCTTTAGTTCTTTGCATGCTAAGTTAGTGATTAGTTAGCATTTCATTATATTTTGAAGATTAACATAGTTTTGCATGATCAATTCTGATTTTTTTCAAGTTATCATAACTCGTTAGTTACAGCAGGCATCGAATAGAAAGATTCAACAGCCTCTTGGAACACTCTTTTGTGTCTTTACAAGGCCAAGAACCTCAAATCTATTCCATTTTATTATAGTCTAGATTTGTTAATGCTTCATAAGACTTACACTATCTTTCTAGGCCTCTTTTGGCTTCCTATAGGAGTTTCCTATGGAAACTGCACATTTCCTGAAGAAATTGTACAGTTCTTATTGAAACCTCATGTAGGATTGTTTCAGTTCTAGATTTCAGCTGATCTTAGTCTTCTTTTCATGAGAACAACAATAAACATTAAGAAGACCTATGGATTGCAATTTATCAAAGGGTTAGGCATAAAATAGCTTGTTTTGTTCATGCATTAGTTTAGCTTTTCTTTAATTACAATTTTATGTCATACACTAGAATCAATTCATCTTTTTCTTTCGGTTTACCTTTTATGGATTAGCATGCTTTATTTCCTGCCATTAGATTAAATTATTTTTCTGTAATTTAGATTAACCATCCTTTCAAGTTGGTGTGCTTTTAATTCAAGCAGTAGTTTAAAGTTTCTCTTTGTCATTTCAATTTCCTGCATCATTTCATGCATTCCAACCCTTGATCAGTCTCATACCTATACTATTGTTAGTTCACACTGCATATATATTGCATAGCACCTTTTAAGTTTGTACGAACCCTGGTTTGACAAAGTAAAGTAAGGAGCCAATGATACAATAGTATTATTGTTGTTATTCCTAGGGCCATCAACAAGGTCCCTTGATTCATGGATTTCGACATGTTTGATGCTACATATATCCCTTAGCATAGGCATTAGAGAAAAAAGGTATTATATACACAAAATTCCACCTCAAAATTGATTCACTAAACAACATACAAAAAATACTCATGACTTACTATTAAATATGGTCAAAAAGAAAATATTTAGTCATATCATGATGGAAAAATTTGCTTATGATGAGCCTTTGAAATAGACAATATTTAGGCTCATCAGGGACTATGGATGCCTCTTTTTGAATGTTTTCACTGGTCAATAATTTACCATGTAAACCACCCAATAGAACACATTTACTTTTGGAAGTGAGTCACCTACCCAAATTTTCCCCCATTTATTGGTTTTGGGAGGGACCCGGGAGTCCAAGATTAATGAGGAATATCATTCTTTAACTGTATACCCTTTGCTTCCCCAACCATGATGATTAGGAGTAGTATGATTGAGTGGAGAACATCTAGCTAGATTCATATAAAGGAATTTTGTTGCCTCTTCCAAGCCTTGCATAATTTGGAAATTTTCCCATCTCTTCTAGGTACCTTGACCTGCCCATTTTGAGAATTCTAATAGCTTCATGTAACCTCTTTGGATGAACTAGTTATTTATGAGGGAGATTTCCTCATAAGTCCCCAAGGGTAGCTTCCCAGGAATATTTTTTTTCCATATGGTTATTGATTTTCCATTCTCGTAGATCCATGTGAGATTTGTTTGTAATATAGTTATCGTTGTTCTTAATAGTTTCCACATTGTTGATCCTTTTATTTCCATCAAATGTATGTCCATACATCTTCTCCTAGTACTTGGAAAATATTTTTTGAATATTACTTCTTTCCCCCAATCCATTGTGCATGTGATTAGTCTCAATAAAAAATTTAACCCATGACTACATTCATGAGGGCATGATATTTTATGAATATTCCTCTTCTATCTTTCAAAGATCTGATTATTTACCATTTTATTATATGAAATTTCTTTGTCTCTTTATTGCCACCTTCTCACAAATAGGTCTCGATTTTTTAGGTAAATTGTTCCATGATGTTTTTAGGAGTTAGGAGGGTTGATCATTGGTAAAGAATAAGAGAGAAGAGAACATAATTGATGAGGGTGATTTTCCCTGCAATATTGAGCCGTCTTGAACCCCATTATTGTATTCCTTTATTCATTTTTTCCAAAAACTCTTGCTAGATGTGAGAGGTGGGGTTGTGCAATGTGATGAGAATTCCCAAGTATTTAATATATGACCATGCCTCGACACTTAGGAAGCCAAAAATTTAGGAAATATGATGCAACTGATCTGAAGGGATGTTCCAACCATAGATATGATTTTTTGCATTGTTAACTTTACCTCCATAGGCATTTAGAAAGAAATCAAGCACATGTTTGAACCTTCGGTCTATTATTGTGGAGGTATATATAAGGATAAGGGTGTCATATGCAAATTGAGAATGGTTAATTTCTCTTAACCCCTTGTGAAGATGAGACCCTGTATTTTTCCTTCTTTTCTTTCTTGCTCTATTTTTCGTGCTCAAGGACTCCACCATGATATTGTATAAAAGAGGTGAGAATGGAAAACCTTGTCTTAAACCTCTTTGTGATATGAAAAAAGAGTTTGGATGGCCATTAATGAGGGAAGAAATCCAAGGAGAACCAACATGGGCTTGAATCCAAATGATGAATTCATTACTAAATCCAAACTTCCTCAAGACCTCAAAGGAAAGGAGCATCGAAAACGGTCAAAGGCATTGACCTTAACCATTTTGATGATCATTCCTTTCTCCTTTTTTTCTTTGCTTGTGTAAATCACTTCCTACACCAATATGATGTTGTACACAATATATTGTTTTTGTATGAAGCCACCCTGATTGTTCGAGATTATCCTGCCAATTAATTTTTTCAACCTATTTTCAATAATTTTATTTAGAATTTTATAAGCAGAATTACAAAGGGAGATAGGATGGAACCTTGAAAAAGAAGTGGGGTTCATGTCCTTCATAATGAGAGCAAGGAAAGTAGAAGTAGTGACTCCATTGAATTTTTTCTTCCTTAGGGTGTAGTTCAGCATCCTTTTGAGACCTAGTTTCACAATGTTCTAGAAGTCCCTAAAGAAGTGAATTGTAAAGCCATCAAGTCCCGAGGCTTTATCTTTATCCACGCTCCATATTGCTTGCATAATTTCACCGTCGTCTATTTCTTGTATCAATTGTTTTTTTTATTCTTCTGATATTACTATAAGAATGTGCTCCAACATGATTTTGACATCATTCAGGTTTTCCTGATCTTCGTAAGAGTATAGGGTCTCAAAATGTTTGTGAGCAACCTCTTTTATTTCTTTGAAGATATCAGTTTTTTCCCATTTTCTTGAGAGATTATTTTTATGTCATTGTGTTGTCTCCATGATTTGGATTGCTTGTGGAAGAATGAAGTGTTCTTATCTCTCGATCTTATCCATAAGCTTCTAGAATTTAACCACCATTATTCCTCCTCCTTTCTAAATGCATTGTGAAATTTTTGACTGATTTATCTTTCTCACAAAAGAAGTCTATTAGTCACTTCCTCCTCTTCAATTTATTTTTGATTGTTGTCCATTTGCAATTGAAAATCCGACCACTCTTGAATTGGGGAGGTGAAAATTGTCTTTTCCCATATTTTTAAAGTGCTTTTGATAGATTTGATCTTAGAATCCTAGAAGGATGGAGATCCATTGATTGAAGCCTCCAAGATTCCTTAATTATTTTAAACACTTCCTCATTATGGAGCCATAAAGGATTAAATTTAAAATGGATCGGTCCATAATTCTTTGTAGTATTGGAGGTAACTGATATAGGCTTGTGATCATAGATGTTGAAATATTGGTTGTCATTGATGTCAACCCTTGAAGAAGTCAGGAATCCCTGAAGGTATGGTTATCAAAC